>JABEVN020003152.1:0-19207 GCA_013146195.2 Codonopsis lanceolata | reverse complement strand
CTAGCATAAACACACAGCAAACAGAGAATCATATAAGCTCTATAATCAAGTGTGCTTCACACTTCAAAAACTTCTTGGATCAACCTCCATGAATTCTACCAAAATTCATTAGGACTTAAAATTATAGTTCTAGGATTCATACTAACCCAAAGGTTAACTCGTTGAGTTCAATCTAAGTTTCAGAAAATTCAAGGATTAGAAGCTTAGGCTATCAACCCCTATGTTCATAACTATCGCCCAAAACCACAATCCCAATGTTCAATATACTCATATAAACCCAACAAACTAATTAACAATGCAACTTAGAATAATTTAGCCATCGTACATAATATCATCAAGTCATCATACCAATCATAACGTTCAATTCATGATTTAAAATTCACCACATGGTTCAATATGTTCTATTAAGCTTGTAAAACATATTAATCAAGCTAACATCATTAGATTGCAAGCTAAAACCAAATTAGGGCAAATCACCCTCCAAGCATCTCAACCAAACCAATTTCAATACTCATGGCTAATCAACACAACTAAGTTCAATAAACTCCACTAAACATGTATAACATGCTAATTGGAAGCTTACCATCATCTTTAACAAGCCAAATACAATTTGGGGGAAAATCCCTTCAAGCATCTTTGTCATCAAGCTCAATACCCATAATCAATTCATATAGCAAAGTTTAATATACTCTATTAAGCATATAAAACACATTAATCAAGCTTACATCATCAATTTGCAAGCTAAAACAAAATTAGGGCAAGGCACCCTCCAAGAATCTCAACCAAACCAACATCAATCTTCATGAAAAATCAACATAATCAAGTTCAATAGGCAATTTAGAACATGAATTTCACATAGACATGGTCTCACATAGGCCAATCAAGCTCTAACATAAACTTGAAATCCTAGGGTTCATACATTTCTAGAAACCCTAACAATGGCTTCCATTGACCCACATAGCACACATGGTTGATTCCTAGATTCGATGGAGCCTAAAAGAGGAAGGAAGGTTGAAACTTACAAAACTTAACAATGCAGCAAATTAGGTGCCTAGAGATGATGTCTTCTCTTCATCTCCTTCTTCAAGTTTGTAGGTGAAATGGGGAAGATAGAAGACTCCATTAATGGCCTCCAAGCTCAGCCCTTAAGACCGAATCTCCTCTTCAAGCTCTCTCTCAAGCCCCTTGAGTGCTCCCGAAGTTTGCAAGAAGAGAGAAGGAGGAAGAAACTTCTGCCTTGGCCGAATGAAGAAGAATGCGGCAGTTGGGGGGTTATATGGGGGATTAACTTAATTACCCACTAATCAACTCCTAAATCTCCTAATAGATGTTAGGATTAGTTTAGGTTAAGTAATTGGGTCAAAGTGTGGCTTAAAAATGGGTTAATTGGTCAAACAATTCGGACAGCACATAAAGAGGAACCAAAATCCCGACATTCTGGAATTGACCCCTTGCGGTCGCGGCACTAGGTGATGCGGCCGCATCAAGCCCTTTCCGGCAATTAGGGGTTTGTCCAATTCTTCTTCGATCCGCCTCTCCCGCGTGCGTTCTCGAGTCTAAATGCTTGAAAATGGCTCACAATTGAACCCTTAAAGTCCTCAAACATTAAACTAGTCCATCAAGTCTCAAACCAATTTTAAAGTAGGTCTAGACTCTCAAAAAACAACACAGAAACAACCGGGGCAAAGCAGAAGCGCAAGGCGTAACTACTTGCTATCTAACGTCGAATGAAACCACAAAGATGGGTAATAACCCATGATTGTAAACACCTATTAGGGCTACAAAATAGGCCTGAATGCCTCTCAGATGATGCTCAACGGATAGGGAAATAGGCTCAGAAAAGGCGAGGCGTTCGCCGGCTCCATCTCAAACTACTGCGATAAGGAGAATTGCTATTCTCGGGCGTCAAAACTTCACGAGACTTATGGAATACATCCAATTAGAAGTCTAACACATCTAAACATGTTATTTAATCATCATGTAAAGATCGGGACCAAATCGAGGTCGAAACACACAAAACCATGCAAACTCTCAATCGCGTCGCATTTCGACTATCGTCGGGTTCGACTTTTGACTTTAACAAGTCAACCACTAAATGACATCTCCTAAAAGTGTTTTAGTCTTAATGTGGTCTCTCATACACATTTAGACTCTCTCACAACAAGCGATCAGCAGAAGAAGAATGCGAGCATTGCCGCATTCAAGCTAGCAGGGAATCGGGATCTTACATCCTCTCCCCTTAAAAAGTTCGTCCGAATTCTGGGCGTATCTCAAACCAATGCTAGGTCATCACCTCAACATGGAATACCCGAGACACCACTACGATTGTCTCACAATCTGAGTAAACACTCGATGCTCAAAACCATAAACCTAGACTCGGTCTCAGGAGTCTACCATCACAATAACCAAACCCGGTATATGAGGATCAAACTACCGTGATCCCAAACTCGGGTTTCAAAACCTCTTAATAGGCACAACCATAAAACTCTTTAGATTGGAAATATTATGACTCATATTAGTCGCGAAAACACATATGAGCGGTACTAACCAATCTTGTACACAAACCCCAAAGTTTAAAAAGATAACAAGTTTAAGCATACCATAAACATTCGATTACCGAAACTATTTGTCGGGGCACATCAAGCTGAAGGAACACAAACTTTACTCTTGAAAGTCGAAAATCCATCTTGGTTCATCGTGAACTCATACTCCTTATCCCCACTCGAACCACAAACCTAGACTCGGTCTCAAGTCTCTATCTTACAAATCAACCAAGGAGGCAAAACCGAACTACCAAAAATCCCACATTCACAAGTTCAAAAATTTTCAATAACCATAATACCAAGCACTTTAGGTTGAAAATATCTTGACTCATACTTGAGTCGCATAGCATTCACAAATTCCATGACTAATTAATTAAGCATGTGAATTCCAAATATATCCTCGGAGCGTATTCAAAGACTTTATAAACATAAGTCTCCGAAACTATTTGCTTCGAGCTACAACATGAAATATAAATACAAGAATTCTAAATCATGAGAGGTAGGAAGATGGCCGATAGAGCAATTCACAATTTAAGGAAGAGTGTTCCACAACACACTTCTAAAACAAATAAGTTAACATTCGAGGATCATGCAAGTCATGCTCTAACTTCCAAATCATAGACAATGCATATAAGAGCATCATGTGAAAATTTATTCCATTTATTTTCCTTTTCTTCGGTAAGAGGTTTAGTCAATTTCTAACACCTTACTACCAATCCTAGTCCACCAACGAACCTCTTTTGATCACCAATTTAAGTGCAGGCTAAATTGGATTTCAAAAACTTCGTTCTGAGGATCTCGAAGGGTTATGAGAAAAATCTTAAGCATCCTTTACTACAGGTCTCACATAATCATGCAACGGTGTAATCATGGCATATCCATAAGGCATGAGAATCAAGATTTTATCATGCTATACTTTAAACAAATTACATTGCTTACTAATGCATATAAGCATGTTCATACTCAAATACAACTATTTCCGTTAGACATATTTATTACTCTTATAAACCATGTCTTTTCTTTTTAACAAAATGCATTTACCATGCATGTTCGCGTATAAAGATCATATATTAATTCTCCTTTTAAAATAACACACGCACCGGTACAAGTTATGTCTATACTTCATAATCACAAATATATTTTACTCATAATTTTAAATCATCAACGAAATGATAAAATTCTATCATTATGATGTTGCATGTACACATGTATATCATGCAAATATGATATAAAATAACCAAGTATCATCATACATCTTCTCATATACTCCATGTAATTCCGCTATTCATATAATGCATAAAACTCATGTAACTCACCATGCATATCGGTTAATCAAACGGCTAATATAGCGCATGAGATTTCTAAACTATTCATACATGTTTATATCACAAAACCGAGAAGAAATGCGCATAAAATTCCCTCGTGATAATTTTTCAAACAAGGGCAACTCTAACAAATAGCAAGGTTCGTATATTCACTATACTCGCCTAACAATACTTAGTAGTAACTCAAGAGTAAAGAGGTATCATTCACTCTAGTACTCACAGATCAAAACTCTGTGAAGTCCTTCATTACCTTAGTCCAAAGTCTCGTATTCGTTAAAACACACGAAATACTCTCGCGCGGCAACGACACCCTATTAGTCGCGATTTAACGGTATACTTACTCGTAATAACCGTAATCCATCTCAAAACCACTAAGTATCGATCGTGCAATTCAAGCGCGTCCTACTCGCATAAAATCACACAACAAAGTACAATTATTTTCTTGTACATATCTCTATAGGGCATACAAATTTAACGCACCACTAGTATTTACCACTAGTAGCATTATCACATATTCAATATTCACATATGTATAACATCGCCATCCATATAGGCTTACATAACCGTATTACCTTCTTGCAATCATTGTCTACCGGCGAGTCAAAATTTCAACCAAAACCGTAAACCAATCCCATACAGGGACATCCTCCTCAATAATAACCATAAATCGAGGAAACAAAAATAATTAATTCTCAACACACAATGCAATGTATGTATCAATGCGTATGAGATCTGATACAACGTGCACTCATAATAGGCGATAATAGCAACCATAATATCCGTATCTTGAATTACCTCCTATCCAGGTAGGTCTCAAAACTCATGATGGCCAACCGCCACGCAAACAACCTCAAACCCTAGCTCGTCTATAACCATTTCACTAGGGTCACTAGGCGCTTATTAGCGCTCTTAGAGTCATTAATCCTCAATTTAAGGCAATCCATTCTAATGTGATCACCACCATCGACTAAACACTTGTCTATATTGTTCCAACACCTACACTCGGTGTCCTATTTCTCAAACGAAATTTATATAATAATTTATCACCTCTTCATCTATGATTTTAGGTAAAACATCACTCCGCTTACTAGTCTCACGGTTTGCCTACGGTTCGAGGTACTAAGCGTCCTCTAACCACATCATCAACCTTAATATTCACACTGGTCCTCTCGAGGTGCGTTCCTAATATTTAACTTTTCTCATAAATCGGTCCTCTCGAAAATCCATAGGCTGTATCGGGATAAAGCTTGCACATACCCCATCCTTAATCCTTAACTCTTTCACAATTTATGGAGTCTTCCTAGTCTCATCCGGTACTAAGTGTGCTACTCCAATGCATTAACTCGTGATCTTCACTTAAATATTAATTCACAATATCATCATATTTGCCACCAATTCTCCGGTGGACTCTCAATCATGGATATTACTAGTACCACCTTATACATATCAACATTGGCACCTCTACTAGTGCTAACCTCCATTCTAGTTCAAACATCTTAACATGCTATAACTCTCGGCGTTAAGATATAATAAATCACACAAACCAACCCCCAAAGCCAAGGAACCTATCATTTGAAAGCTAAATTTATAATCGTAAGCTCGATACCAAGCGTGACGACTGGGCGACCCGGATCCCAAAGGACGAAATCCCAAGGTCGTGCCGCCCAGAAAGCAAATAACAACAAACAAGTAGCAAATAATGGGTAGGGCCATAACGGCGATACAGACAACTCAAAACATGCAGCGGGCAAAATATAACATAGCGGTGGCGCCGAGCTAACAAGCTCAAACTAAAACAACCAAAGAGATAGTAAATCTCTCGGTCCAAAAATTCGACTCGCGTCTTGTAACATTGGGCACGTAGAACAACTCCCCGTTATGCAATTCAATATAGAGCATAAAATAAACCAAGTCATCGGCGGCTACGGCCGGTAGGAACCCAACATTACACTAAGTCTAAGACTCTAGTCTAACAACTCAACGGCTAAAAACATCTTGCTTGGGAGTACAAACATAATATTTAACTAGCAATTTAACATGCTAACATAATCACCAATTAACCAAGCGCGACCAAAACCGTTCGGCTACCAACAACATAAGTACTAACATTTATAAGTACTAACAACGAGAAAACATATGGAGATATAACCATAAATAAACATCGGCCACGACTTCTACTTGTCGGCTACCAAAAGAATAAGCTAAACAACATAATTACAAATAACACAATTCACATTTAGGTTGCTACCCCAACATGAAGTTTACATAACTTCATCTTTCCCAACGACCTCACCAAAAACAAATAAACTATCTAAGTAGCAACCTTGCCAGAAATAATACTTCATCAACGCAATCTTCTTGATTTACTTGGATCCGCACGCTCGGCTCGGATCTAGGGAAAACAACCAACAAATAAAAGTAAGTCACAAAGACTTAGTAAGTTACTAACCGTAACTTCCTATCATGGCATAATGCTCAATCATAAATTACATCATGCTATCGTCATGAAATAACTTTATATAAAATCATGTTATGGCATCCATGCTCAACATTAATAAAACATGTTATCATTGTAGTATAACATCTCACTAAAATCCATGTCAAGACAATTATATGCTTAACGATCATAATTCTTGTTATTGATATAACATAGCCTTCCTTAGATGATTTACATGTCAAGGCATATAAACTTAACAACAATAATTCACGCTTTTAACATAATGCCATATCCGAATAATATTCATGATAAAGCATATTAACATAACAACGGTAATTCATGTTATTGTTATAACATTGCCTTCCCATACTATTCATGTCAAGGCGTACAAACTTAACAATAATGATTAATACCTTTGGCATAAAACCACATTCCAATAATACTCATGTGATAGCATACATGCTTAACAACATCAATCAATATGTTATCTATTAAGTATAACATTAAAGAAACCAAAACAAACATCATATCATATCAATTCACCAAGCACGTTATTCACTTAAGCACTTGTGAAACAATTCATGTATAAGGGATATGATACCATTACCCAAATTCCTCGCGCGTGTCGCTCACCCAAAAACACGTGCAAAACCTTTATGTGCCCTCGATATCCCTCTCGTGATATCGGCGTCCCGAGGCGATCTCGCTCGAGTTCCATAGTTATCAAAGTCATGTGTATTACTACAACTAAGATAAACTACTTCCCCACCGTGGCCATCGATGGAGGGTGTGTGCAAACCCGACACGGCGATCCATCGCGATCACGAATCTCACAATTCGTGAAGACCGATGTATCGTCCACAAAACTCAACCAAACCGCTCATTTGGACTCAAAACCCAAGCACAAGTAATATATACTCATATGCTCAAAACAAGTAGGTAAACACTCTACTATCAAACTAGTCATGCAATTCATCCACAACTAGCATAAACATCACAAGAGAATCATATAAGTTCTCATAATCAAGTGTGCTTCACACACTTCAAAACTTCTTGGAGGCTCGACCTCCATGAATTCTACCCAAAATTCCGTAGGACTTAAAATTATAGTTCTAGGATTCATACTAACCCAAAGGTTAACTCCGTTGAGTTCAATCTAAGTTTTCGAAAATTCAAGGATTAGAAGCTTAGGCTTCATCAACCCCCTATGTTCATAACTATCGCCCAAAACCACAATCCCAATGTTCAATATACTCATATAAACCCAACAAACTAATTAACAATGCAACTTAGAATAATTTAGCCATCTTGTGCATAATATCATCCAAGTCATCATACCAATCATAACGTTCAATTCATGATTTAAAATTCACCACATGGTTCAATATGTTCTATTAAGCTTGTAAAACATATTAATCAAGCTAACATCATTAGATTGCAAGCTAAAACCAAATTAGGGCAAATCACCCTCCAAGCATCTCAACCAAACCAATTTCAATACTCATGGCTAATCAACACAACTAAGTTCAATAAACTCCACTAAACATGTATAACATGCTAATTAGGCTTACCATCATCTTTAACAAGCCAAATACAATTTGGGGAAAATCCTTCAAGCATCTTTGTCATCCAAGCTCAATACCCATAATCAATTCATATAGCAAAGTTTAATATACTCTATTAAGCATATAAAACACATTAATCAAGCTTACATCATCAATTTGCAAGCTAAAACAAAATTAGGGCAAGGCACCCTCCAAGAATCTCAACCAAACCAACATCAATCTTCATGAAAAATCAACATAATCAAGTTCAATAGGCAATTTAGAACATGAATTTCACATAGGCATGGTCTCACATAGGCCAATCAAGCTCTAACATAAACTTGAAATCCTAGGGTTCATACATTTCTAGAAACCCTAACAATGGCTTCCATTGACCCACATAGCACACATGGTTGATTCCCTAGGGTCAATGGAGCCTAAAAGAAGGAAGGAAGGTTGAAACTTACAAAACTTAGCCCTAACAATGCAGCAAATTCGTGCCCTAGAGATGATGTCTTCTCTTCATCTCCTTCTTCAAGTTTGTAGGTGAAATGGGGAAGATGAAGACTCCATTAATGGCCTCCAAGCTCAGCCCTTCAAGACCCACGAATCTCCTCTTCAAGCTCTCTCTCTCAAGCCCCTTGAGTGCTCCCAGAAGTTTGCAAGAAGAGAGAAGAGGGAAGAAACTTTCTGCCTTGGCCGAATGAAGAGGAATGAGCGGCAGTTTCATGGGTTATATATGGGGGATTAACTTACTAATTACCCCACTAATCAACTCCTAAATCTCCTAATAGATGTTAGGATTAGTTTAGGTTAAGTAATTGGGTCAAAGTGTGGCTTAAAAATGGGTTAATTGGTCAAACAATTCGGACAGCACATAACAGGAACCAAAATCCCGACATTCTGGAATTGACCCCTTGCGGTCGCTTGGCACTAGGAGGATGCGACCGCATCAAGCCCTTTTCAGCAATTAGGGTTTTGTACAATTCTTCTTTCGATCCGGCCTCTCGCGTGCGTTCTCGAGTCTAAATGCTTGAAATGGCTCACAATTGAACCCTTAAAGTCCTCAAACATTAAACTAGTCCATCCAAGTCTCAAACCAATTTTAAAGTAGGTCTAGACTCTCAAAACAACACCGAAACAACTTGGGGCAAAACCGGACGCAAGAGCGTAACTACTTGCTATCTAAGCGTCGAATGAAACCACAAACCGATGGGTAATAACCCATGATTGTAAACACCTATTAGGGCTACAAAATAGGCCTGAATGCCTCTCGAGATGATGCTCAAGAATAGGAAATAGGCTCGAAAGACGAGGCGTTCGCCGGCTCCATCTCAAACTTACGATAAGGAGAATTGCTATTCTCGGCGTCAAAACTTCACGAGACTTATGGAATACATCCAATTAGAAGTCTAACACATCTAAACATGTTATTTAATCATCATGTAAAGATCTGGGACCAAATCGAGGTCAAGAACCACAAAACCGCATAAACTCTCAATCGCGTCGCATTTCGACTATCGTCGGGATTCACGACTTTTGACTTTAACAAGTCAACCACTAAAAGACATCTCCTAAAAGTGTTTTAGTCTTAATGTGGTCTCTCATACACATTTAGACTCTCTCACAACCAAACAAGCGATCAACCGAAGAAGAGATGTGAGCATTGCACGCAATTCAAGCTAACCGGGAATCGGGATCTTACATCACGAATCTCATTATACGTGCTATTGAATCGATTGTCCATATCCAGCTTCAATGAAACTTCAACATTCTTAGGAGTAGGTAACATATCTAATTTCCTCTAAAATGAATTAACCTGATCAAGGGGAATTGGTATGTCATTTCTCTTATACTCAACAATCTCATAACGACAAGGCAACCCACATGTCTTTTGAAGTACACAACCACACAACCACACAACAACGAATCTATATAACCATCTTCTAGTATATTGGTCCTCTCATTGTATATCATATTCAATGCATGAATAGACACAGAACCTCGAAGGTGTTGAAATAGAACCGATCTCTATTTCGAAAGAACCACTGTAAGGCTCTTCATGAATGACTCCTTGATTGCAATGTGAGATGTCTCAATAAGGGTATGCAAATGTGTCCAACATGTCTCGAAGTCACCTTGACTTGATTTCAGCTGTCTTTTCAAAGCTGCATGTTGACTTTCCACCCTGAAATAAGATACAATTAATATTTTTATTTCATGAAAAAAATCATAAAAAATAATGAAAAGTTAACATTTAAATACCTACTTGTTGTGTTGTCGAAGTGCATTACTTTATTCGTCAAAATCGGCACAAATCTTGCCTTGTACGGCCGTATACATTGCTTCATGACGTACTCAACTACAATTGGATGATCACTAAAATCCAACTGAAATCTCTTCAAGTATTCTTCATATGTTGTCTCCTTTTTTGCATCCACCAAAAACTTCCAATTGATGCTAAATTGATCCCATATTGCACTTTCGTACGAAAGTATTTCTTAAAATTCGACATGATGTTTTTGTTGATATGCCACCGACAAAGGAAATGTTTTAAGGTAGGAAAATTTACCTCGATTGCATTCATTAACGCAAGATCTCTGTTAGTTAATATCCCAGTTGGGAAGGAGGATTGATTCATCAAAGTTTTCAAGATACCAAGCGCCCAAATATAGTTATCTTGCACCTCCGACCCCATATAGGCAGCTCCAACAAAAAATGTCATATATGTCGATGTGATACCAGCAATCTTCAACAAGGGTAACTTATATTTGTTTCTCTTGTAAGTGCAATCAATGAAGACAACCTTCAGAAAAAAACGCAATAGGTCAACGCTCATTGGATGAGCAAAGAACAAATCTTGAACAGTGTTAGTTTTCTCACATCTCCTATGAAAGTAGTAATATCCATGCTCCATCAATTTTGCCACAAGCTACTGCATTTGCGATCGACCATCACACTCGATAATTTTAATCTTCATACGAGTGTTGTAAATAGTCTGTATTGAAGACTTATTACTTTTAAACTGCTCGTGTAAACCTTGCAAAAAGTCATTGGGTCGAGAATTGATATGTGACATGTTGTGGGTGCCACGGAGTGCGCCTGCGCCCCGCGTGCCCTTTTCTAAGGGTGCGCAACGTGCGGAACGGACACCACGCTTTCCATTCCACCCTCCCTTGTCTAGGGGAAGACGAAATTAAAAATGCGGAAAGGGTGCTGTCAAGAAGCACACTGAATACGCCTCAGTCACTTGAGTGATTTTTGGTCCATTATGAGGGCTTTGGGTTTTCTGTATCCGGTTATCCCTTTTTTAGGGGATAACATGATGCATGAAAGCATCAACCTTTCATTCGCATCTTCCCTTGTGTAGGGGAAAATGGAAAGTGCAAGAAAGGATGTTGCGGGCCCCACTATGGACTTTATGAAAATTGCCTTAAGGCCTATTTTGGATCGCTATGAGTGCTTTGGGTTTTCTATATTAAGTTATCTCTTGTTTAGGGGATACCAGGATACAGGAATGCATCATCATTTCATTCCCATTCTCCCTTGTCTAGGGGAAAACGGAGAAAAGCAAGAAAGGATGTTGCGAGGCCTCACTGTGATCCAAAATGTTTTGACAGAGTCGCCATCTTTATTTTAAGGAGAAAAGAAAGAAAAAACGAACAATAAAACCAGAGAATGCAAAAAAATGGGTTCGGAGTCTAAGTTACGAGTTGGGAAGGTGCTAGGCACCCAACTAGTCTTTTCGGTCTTAAAAAACAGTTTTTGGCTAAAGTATGCTTTTATTATATTTTTCTAGCAAATAAATAAAGCATTAAAAACAAATATATACATACATACATTATTTACGGACTTGCAGCCGCCTCCTTCTAATAATTTACAAATACATTTAAAAATATTTAGCCATAATAATGACTCTTTTTAATGCTATTTTCTAAATAAATCCGGGCAGCACAACGGCTTATATTTTTACATTGGGCCGGATGGAAAATAGTTGTTTTATAAAATAAACTCTTAAAGGCTCACCTTTAAGAGCGTTGTTTGTCTTCGCTACGTCCTTTTAGGAGAGGGAGTCTTTTTCTTTCTTCTATTTGGTTGAGGCGAGGGGTATTGCTTCCGAAGGTTGCTTACAGGCAGCGTCAATGGGCGGAGCAAGCTGCGTTTTTTTTCTTCTTTGCTTGCTAGCTGGCTGGCGAAATCAGGCGGAACAAGCGCCTTAAGCGGTTGGCCTTTTACTCGGGCGGAACAAGCTACTCTTTTTTGAATTTTTGGGCCAGGAATAGGGTGGAAACCTAGGCGGTAAGGTTCACTGACCCGTTGGTTGTGAGTTTGGAGGAGATTTGGCATAGCCGAGGCTTTATAGGAGGGCATTCACTATCTCACGATCGCTTTCTTCTATCTGCATAAAATAAGCACGAGTTTTTGTGAGAAAATCACGTCTCACGCGAAAGCCCGGGGCCTATTTATAAATTTGAAGGAGGGACACCGTTGGGATTAAAATTTGTTCTTTGTGCTTCACCAGCTTGTACCGCGTGCTTGAGAATTTGTGCAATGCGTTAAGTCGGGAGCACTATTTAGGTCCATGGGCGCCGACACCCTTGATTCTGGGTACCGCACCCAGTATGCATTATGGCAGCGCCAGCTTTCCTTTTTGCCTCCTTTTTGGACACGTACGTCCCTGCATTTCACTGTTTTGCGCATCCTGCTTTGTCTTTTGCATTTTTTAAACCCTATAACTTGACATTTGTTAAGTTTTAATAGGTCTTGATATCGCATGTCAATGTTACATACCGAGGAGTGCGAGGTGGGGTGTCTGAAGCCCCCCAGCGATGTTGTCTACGGGTAACTGCGGCTTGCGAGTAGGCGAACATCGTTGATAAAAGACCCTCAATTTCATGCAATTATAATGGGGAGTAATGCAACACGAGTGCTTGCGTTATAATGCAACGATTTATAATGCAAACCAAACCCCACATATCCTAGACATATTTAGTCAGTTATAGCAGGTTATCATTGTTTTTAAGCAGATATGCAAATTATGTACTCTAATGGTCGAACCTACCGAAATAGGCTGCCCACGTATCCTTTAATAAAAGGAATCAGACCAAACGTAGTTCGACCAGAAGCCGAAACAAGCATGTTGCGATGGTTGTGCCTACCAAAATAGGCTACCTACATATCCTTATCAAAGGAATCAGACCAAATGTAATTCCCCGAAGCTGAAACAAGTGTGCTGAGATGGTCGTGCCTACCGAAATAGGCTACCTATGTATCCTTATCAAAGGAATCAGACCAAACGTAGTTCCCCTATGCAAACAATCGGTCTTTGCGGTGTGATGCCAAGATCAAACATCGTGTCCTCGGGAGACGGGGTCCCGTCGGCTCACGATAAGCTTTGTCTCCACGGCAGAGGTTGCGGCCCCTTCGTGAGAAAGGCAAAACACAAATCATATCAAATGTCGTATCCTCAAAGGGTCGAAACCGCCGCCGAACATGGACGGATTGGGATGCATCGTCTCCTCGGGGCGGAGGTCGCCGTCGAGAACGATAGCCTCCCTCTACGGCCGGGGTTGTATCGCCATTGAGAAAAGGCAAAACACAAATCATATCAAATGTTGTATCCTCAGCGTCGAAACCGCTGCTTCCAGAACGACGGCGGTGGGATACATCGTCTCCTCGGGGACGAGGTTCGCCGTCCGCGAGCGATAGGCTCTCTCTACGGCCGGGGTTGCGGTCCGCCATTGAGAAAGGCAAAACACAAATCATAATGGCATTGCATCCTTAGGGTAAAAAACCCTTCATTGAATGCAATGACGGAACACAAAAAGGGTTGATCATTCCCCTTGGGGTTACGCCCCACGAGGAGATGATCTTATGCTACTCCTATAAAGCAGGAAAGCATCGCATCCTCAGGGTAAAAACCCTTCGTCGATTGTGATGGTGGAACACATCATGCATGCAAAAGGTAAAATACTTGACCTTTTCTTACCATTGCTTTATTTTTGCCGATTTTGCTACATTTGTTGTTTTTCTTTGCATTCTTTGCTTTTCTTTGCATTCTTTGCTATTCTTTGCATTCTTTGGGGATTTTCTTTATTTGGCTACATTTCCAGCTTCTGTTGGGAATTTTCTTCTTCTTGCTGCTTACACATATATTTTTCCATGCTGCTTATTGCCTTTCTCTTTTTTTTTCCTGCTTTTTGCACACATATATATATTTTTGTTCTTGCATTTTTTTTCTTTTTCTTTTCTTTTCATGCTTCCATTTTTTTTTATTGAATGCTTTGCATTTTTTTTCTATTTGCATGCTCTGCATTTTTTCTATTGCATGCTTTGCATTTTTTTTTTCTATTTGCATGCTTTGCATTTTCTTTCTATTGCATGCATTTTTCTTCGCCTTTTTTTTTTTCCGCAGAATCTTACCTTTGCTGCTGATTTTTCTAGCTTTTCTGCTCATTTGGCGGCTGATCTGCTGAGGATATGAGCTTTCCCTTGATTTTGGATGGATGATCGTCAAATTTTGTTAACAAAGCTAACTTTGTTAACTCTCCGTTAAGCTTCAGGGGTCATTTTGTAGTTTTGAAAACTTGAGGACTTAAGTGCTGAACCTTCAAACTTTGGAGGGGGAAAAAGGAAAAATCCTCTTTCCTCCCCTTATAGTGACGGGAAACAGTAGGCAAAAGGCAATAGCCTTCTTTCTTCTTCTTCGTTCATTTCTGCGGCCATTGTTGCTGCCTTGCATTTCTTTTTCATTTTCTCTCATTTCCTCGATTTTCTTCCACCAATTTGCGTGTTTTTCTTAGCAGATGGCTTCTTCTTCGCGATCACAGAAGGGAAAAGCTCCAATGTATCTCGATTCAGGTGAAAGGAGGAAAGAGCTCCCTCATTTGATCCAAAATTATGTCAGATATAACTACTGAAAGGATGATTGGAGTAACCTTCATCGCGATTGGAACACCCATGCATCAAATCTTCTGAATCCCGCTGTAAGTTTCTCTCTCTTTTTTTCTTTCAAACCCATTTGGATGATTTTTCAGATCTGCTAGATTTTTCTGCTGCTTTGGGCTTTTCGAGCATTCCTGACCATGCTTATGATGCTTATGCATGCAATTTATATGCTAGAATGATGCAATTTGGCAATTTATCTACGAAGTCCATGCAATTTACTTTTGCGATGCAAAATTTGACTAGTTGGCACTATTTGACTCTGCGATGCATGTTTTATATTATTAATGCAATTAGGCTATATGATGCATGTTTAGACTTGAAAAAATATTTTTATGCAATGCATACCTATAAAATAGACTTTTGAAATATGATGCATTTTTTCGGGTATATTTTCGGACGCATTTTTCGGATGCATGTAAAATATAACAGGAATATTTTATGCACTAATATTCACTTTTATGAATACATATGCTGCAGAGATATGATAAATGTCATGGAAATATATATATATATATATATATATATATATATATATATATATATATATTTTTTTTTTTTTTTTACGAATGCTAAAAAAATGCAATTATTTGGGGAAATAAATGCAAATTATAAGTGGCTAATGCAGGCGTATATTATTCTATGCAAATGTAACATAGAGAATTTATGGGATGCTTGCTAATATGGGCATTTTTATGTGCAAGAAAATGCAAAAATGTGTTTTATTATTTTTTTCCAAATTCAAAACACACATTTTTCTATTTTTTCGAATAAACACATTTTCTTATTATTTTATTATGCCGAAATGCCAAAATATATTTTTGAATGCAAAAGATGCATTTTTTTTATTCATGCAGAGATGCTAAAATATTTATTTTCTCTATTTTTATTTTGAATACAAAAGATGCATTTTTTTTGTTTGATGCAGAAAATGCAATTAAGATTTTCAAATGCTTAAATGCAATATATATAAAAAAAATTGAATGCAAAAGTGCAAAATATATATTTCTCTTTTTTTTTGAAATACAAAAGATGCAATATAGAAATTATTATGCAAAAATTTTATGATGATTTGCAAAATGCGATGTATGCAACATGCTTATATTAATAATGTAGGAAGGAAAATAAAAAGATAGTAAACTTACATTTTCCTTTCTCTTTATTATATATTTTTTTTATTCTGATATGCCAATTTTTCTTCTTGCAGATGCGCAGGTCTTTGATCCGCATTCGCGTGAGTTGTGCTAATGTTTCGGATATTTATCGCTTAATGCCCGAGGCGGCACATGTCTTAGTGGAGGGTTCGGGCTTTAGCACATTCTTGTGGGCTTTTGGTCCCTTCCGCAGCTTCCTGCCCATCTTCGAGGTTCTGAGGAATTATTGGTGGGATACTACCCACACTTTTCATTTCAGCTGGGGGAGGCGACCATGACCCCTTGTGATTTTGCTGCGATTACAGGCATTCCTACCAGCATTGGTAGGACTTTGGAGCCTGATTACACCCTCCGTCACCACCATGACGTGGTAGAAGATCTCTTAGGCCTTGTGCCTGAATATAAATCCGTCGATGAGATCTATGTTGGTAGTGTGCGGAAATGGCTTTTAGAGAATGCCGGGAGGGTTCCAGAGAATGATAGCGAAGCTGTAGCTCGCGTTGCCAGGACATTCTTGTTCTTTTTCCTTGGGACATAGCTTTTTGCCAATTCGTCCACTACCTTGAGGGTTTCCCTCTTAGGCTGCCTGAGGGACTTGGATCATGTAGCTGATTACAACTGGGGGCAGGCGGGCTTGGCCGAGCTGTATGCCACGATAGAAAAAGCCAGCCGCAATGACTCACGGACTCTTAATGGATTTGCTTCGGCGTGGGAGGTACATTCCTTTTCCCTGCTTTTGTTGTTTTTTTTGTTTATTATTATTTTTTTTTTGCAGCATTTTTTTTTTGCTAATGATTTTTTTCTCTCTCTTTTTTTTTTTGCACGTTTGGGCTTATTTATTTTTCCATTTCACGCCGGGTCGGTTGCATCAGCGCTTTCATGAGCCACCTTACTTGGCTGAGTTCGTGAATGAGAATAGAGTCCGGCCGGATCGAGATGGTGGCTGCTCAGATACAGAGAGGATGCGGGAGCGGATTGCCAACTCGAGCGCAAGCACGGTGCATTTCCTTCCTTAAAGGGGCTTGGTAGGTCATTATGCTGTGACTTTGGAAATGAGCGATTGCGGTCGATGGTATCCATCGAGGGTTGACTAGATTATATATGGGTGTGAAAGCGAGGTCAACGCCCGGCGATGGCTTATGACACCCCCAGCAGTACCTCCTACGCCTCCCATCTGGGTGGTTGCACCAGATTACTTGCCAAACATGTATCAGTACCTGTCGAGATTTCTCATGCCTCAGAGTGACTTCCCTGTTATGACATATGAGGACTTTCTAAGGACTATGCTCCATCCTCCCCCACTATTCTGCGGCGGCCGAGGCGTGCCGAATATACGGTGGCGAGGCTTTCTATTCGGTTCTTGGCAGCGTCTGGAGTTCTTGGACTGATGATGATTTTTCCACCTTCCGATATCATCGTGAAAGAAGGATGGTGGACGAAGTGCTCCCAGATGCAGATATTCCTGAGGAGTACCAGGTCCCAGAGCAGGCTCGCACGGTAGACACATTTCTTTTATATCTTTTCATCATTATTCTTTTTTTTTTCATTTCATTTTTTTCATCATATATATTTTCCTGGAGACTAAAATATTTTCCTTCTTTTTTTTTGTCTCTCACTTTTTTTCAGCTTAACATGTCTACGTACAAGAAGCTGCTGCGGGGTTTCTTCAGCATCAACAAGCTTTACCAAAAGCTTATGGACGAGTTCTCCTGCCGGGGGAATGAGGTAGTGCGGCAAACCAGGCGCCGGAATGATGATGATGATGATGGTGATGTTGTCGGATCAAGTCGCGCTCGGGCGAGAGGACGAGCATATAGGGTTGGCGGCGGACACGGGCCTCGAGTTATGGGTGGCAATCTGGACAGGAGCCAATCTTCGCGCGCTCATTAGCTTTAGTTACCTGCATTTATTAGCTTTCTTTTTTTCCTTGTACCAGATTCTGTACATATATATATTTGATGCAATGCAATATAATTTATATGATGCAAAAATTTTAAATGCAGACTCAATATTTCATGCACAAAATAAAGCTAGACCATTATCTAGGGGTAATGGCACACCGTAGCTCAGGAATGGATTTTAGAAAAATACACCTTCAGGTTCGAGCGGGCTTTTTTGATAATCTGCAGGGAGGAAGAGGTAGACGCCTCTTCCTGTGCTTGATCTTTTGTAATTGCCGCGAGGCTATTCTTATAGCTTCTGCCATTTTTCTTCAATCATACAGAACAGCAGTGAGCGGTCAGAGCCGAAAATACCAGGATACCAGGCAGTTTGGGGGAGCAGGAAAGAGGATCCTGGCGCCACCCATAAGGGATATGGGCGTCGTGCCAGGAGAAGATGTTGGCAACGCCAGAGCTTCTTCTTGTACAATCCCTGTTTATACACTGTTCGTGCACTGTGCTCAGAAATCATCCGTTTCTTCGGATTTTTAGTTAAATGGAGGACGAGGCAGTGCTCAATTTTTCATCAGCGTGCTTGCCTTTTTCTCTGCTCAGTCTTTTGATCTTTCTTTTGCTCAGTTTCCCTTTCTTTTTATCCGATAAACTTTGTTTTTCTCCAAAAATGGCTGGACCAGCCCACACAACTTTAGAAATGGAAATTTATGAGAATGCCCTGTACTTTTGGGTCCTCTTCCTGCGATCAGATGAGCAGGACTGGTTCGAGCATATTTATGGGTATAGGTGTCTGCTATCATGGCGGACCTTTTATATCAACTGGGATATGCTGAGGGGAGCCTCCAGATTTTGGTCAGCTCAGGACCATCTCTTTAATTTTGGCATGAACGAGATGTGCCCCACCTTCGAAGAATTCTGCGCCATGGTCGGGATGACCACTATTGGTCCTATTGCCATGCTTTCTCCACGGCGTCCATACATGGCAATAAGGGAGCTCTTTGGCAGCACTCGAGCAGCTACTCCAGGTTTTTACAATGGAGTAAACTTTGATCTGACCGTTCTTCCTGGTGCTTTTACGGAGTACAGGGAGAATGACCTCGATTATTTGAGACGCCGGCTGTCGTCTCTTTTTCTTTGCCTGGCAGGGCGGTATTTGTAAGTGGGCCAACCCGGGTATATTGATGTGCAGGTTATGGACCTAGTATTGCGGAGCTTCGGGATCGCCGGGTGAGCATTATTAGATGATCTTGCGAGAGACCTGTTGATGGGCGCCTTTGCAGACTGGCGGCGAGTTGTTCCCTCGAAGTAGCCCTCTTCGATCCGTATGTGGTTAGAGGAGCATTTTAAGCAGGTGATGGGCCCGG
>JABEVN020003151.1:0-19187 GCA_013146195.2 Codonopsis lanceolata | reverse complement strand
TGAAGTTTAGTTCCAAGCTTCCTCCAAAGTGTACCAAAAATGACTCATAAATTTTGAATCCCGATTAGATGTAATTGTCCCTGGAATACCATGAAGCCGCAATACCCTCAAGTAAAGATCAACGACATGTGTAGCATCCAAAGTCTTTGTGCAAGGGACAAAATGTGCCATTTTGAGAAGCGATCAACCACCACCATGACTGAATATTTATTTCTTTGAGTGCGAGGCAACCCAACAACAAAATCCATGCTAACATCCTCCCGTAAAAGTTGCGATTGTCTTTGAAGTTCAGTGGAATACTGTTGTAGAAATTTGAAGAGTCCTTCCAACTTTGGTATTATGTGATTCTCTCATTTTGGACACTTAGAAAATGAGCAGCCTCACCCTTAGTATTATGTTCATTGACTTATCTTGGAGGTTGTTCCAAGTTTGCCTATAAAAGGGTTATTTTGTAATGAACAAAACACGATTATGAATAGATATTTTGTGAGCTTTTCAAATTTGTTAAGAAGATCTGTTTCTTCTTATATCTTACTCTAAACTCTTTGGTGGACTCCTTGCGAGTGGTGAGTGTTGAGTGTGCCTTGTATTTCCTCCTACTTCCCCATACTTTCCTGTCGCTACCAATTTGACATTAAGGTGCACATGAGATTTCATAGAGCATTTTGGTCATTTTCCGCAATGCTTTCTCGCTTTTATATTACCCAAAGAGAAACTTTTCTTTATTCTCCAACAACTCTTTCTCTCGCTTCTTCTCCATCAATGACCTCTTATGTAATTTTAATTGAAAAAACTCAAGAGAGTATGAATCTTTTACTCAAAATTTTATATTGAAAATAAATAAAAATAGAGCTGAATCATATCGATATCGAGAGATAAATCGAAGATAAGATAATCACAATCATGCGTCAAGGCCGCCACGAATAAGAACCCACAAAAATTAAAGTTGTCACAAATCTCTCCCTTTCTCTCGCATAACACAATACATAAACATACACCACGAATTTCAAAACTCATATTTGAACGAATCACAAATGTATACGACAAAGATGAGTCACGCCATGGTTCAATCCTTCTTCATCGTCCCTAGCTACTTTCGATTGCACCCCAACTTACGAAGTGTCTCATCGACAACTCTAATAAATTTCATCTAAGACCGTTGATATTGTTTTTGGACTACTTCGATTGGGCCAAAAATATGATTAACTCTCAAAATTACACAATAAATCTCACATTGCACCCCAACCTACGGTGTTCTCACTTCCATACCTTATTGTTGTATTTGTCCCACTTTACCCCTTCCGTAGTCCGGGTGTTCATAATAGTAACTTAAAATGGTATGTGCATGTCACATTAAGATTATTTTAATCATTTTCTTGGGGTTCAAAATGAGATTTGGTTATAACTTCATTATTTAGTTACCCATTTAGTATTTTAAATATATTTTAAAATAAAAATAGAAATAATTGTTTTAATAATCCAAAAATAATTATATTGCCAATTTACAATTCCCCCCACAAAGTATCCACCAAATCGCATAGTACACCCTCACCTAAGGTTTGTCCAATAATGGTATGTGATGCTACATTGTTTTCCATTTTCCACCCTACCCTCGACGAACGTTAGAAAAATCATTTTAAATAGCACGTGATCTTCCACGCAAGGGAAAAAATGACATTTCCCCTTATTTGGTTAAAGAGTAAATGTATTAAAAGGAAAAACTCTAATCTCACATCCTCTCATTCTCTCATCTCCCGGTGCAATCCCATCTTCGCTCCATCGTAATATCCGCCATCTCTAGCCCCCATATATAAAGCCGCCATCTCCACCCTAAACCCTCCCACCTGGGGCCACTCCTATCACAACTCGACACCTACTTCTTTTGATTTTAGCCAAATTCTATCTTCGATCTCCCCATTACCGTCCCCCCTGTAAAAGTCACGCTCGAAGTAGTAATCAGAGGCTATATAGTATATTTACTAAAAACCCTTATAAAAAAACATGGTATTAATAGAAAACCAATAACACATATCGTCGAATTCATTTGAAAGAGAGTCGGACATGAATTAAGTGAAATGGTAAAGGGTTTTATTGAAATACTCTTCAATTTTACTGGAGAAAATTGGACATACGACCGGCTTGCATATGGCTTAAAACATAGTATCGAAAACCAAATTAACGTGACTTTTCTAACGGCTGTGGTTAAGGTGGAAAATAGGGTTTAAAAAATAACGTCGGATACTATTATGGGACAAACGTTAGGGTTGGGGTGCACAATGTGATTTGGTGGATACTTTTGAGGGGAATTGTAATTTGGCATAATTATAAGGAGAATGATATCCTTACAACTAATTATATTACTTTCCTAACAACTAAGTTTTGAATAACTTCAAAGTTGTTTTGGACAAAGACATTTTTGTTTTTTTTCAAGGCTTAGTTGTAAGGAAATTTATAAAATTAGTTGTAAGGCTAGCAACATTGCTGTTATAATTTTTCTAATATTTAAATTAAAAATTGCATTACTCTCCAAAACGAAATTTATAATTAATTTAATTTATTTTGTTATCAATAGTTTCCTTCCATCAACCTCATCATTCATAGACCCACCACCATTATCACCTCAAATAACACCATTAACCCAAAAATCTATTTTTGATTTTTTTTGTCTAATTCTTTACTCCTTCGTTCAAATTAACCTATATGCAAAACTCGTCATTTATAGACCTACCACCACCACAACCTTAAATTTCACCATTTACAAATCCAAATTAATTTTTTTGAATTTTCAAATTTGAAGATTGAAACTCAAACCGATATGAAGATTTGAAAAATTGATGATTTGAAAATCTAACAATGTCATATTTCACCAAAACCACCATTGTTATGCTTACAATCACCCCCAAACACCACTCCTAACCACCACCACAACCATCCCTGCAATCGCCGCCACCGCCAGTCACCACAACCAAAAAAATGCGTTTACCTTGCTTTGCTAAAGTGAAAAAATAAAATATCTTTAGCTTCCGTTAAGTCACTGTTAAAATTGGATGACAGTTAGAGATAATGACGAAATTGTATATATCTTTAAAAGTATAATAAAAATTTCGCTCGAAACATAATACAGTGGCAAAATGTAACAATTAATCAAAGTACAGTGGCAAAATTAACCATTTTTCCCCCACAAAAAGTTAATTTTTTATTTGATTTGATTCATTTTTTTAATTCTTTACTCCTTCCTTCAAAATAACTAATTTGAAAAACTCATCACTTATAGACACATTATCACACAACTTTGAATTTCGTTTTTTACAAACTCAAATTCAATTTTTTGAATTTTTGAATTTTCAAATATTCAAATTGAAACCAAAACCCATGTGGATATTTGAAAATATAATGATTTGGAAATCTCACAATGTTTTACTGACTCGACCGAGTACATGTGTTTTTGTCATTTTAGAAAATATTGTGTGACATTTGTAACGATAATGGTAGGAGGAGGAAATTGATAAAAAAAACTCAAAATATAAGACAAAAAAATAGAATTAAAAAATGTAGGATCTATCTTTAAAATATGTACAAGTCAAGAGATCAACTTATTATTAAGTTATTCATGAAATTAATTTGCTTATGACAAATTAACTCTTTTGGCCTTAATTCATGGCAATCGATTTATAATATTTATGGTAATTTTTTTCTAATAATTACTGTTTGACATGATATATTTATGTGTATTCTCCTTAACAAAAGGCATAAATTCATCAAATGATTCTTTATTTTTTTCATTTTCTTGACATTATGACACATTTTCTTAACTTATTTCTCTTATTTTATTCATGAGTAATAACTAAACATGCTACAAATTTGCTTAATATCTCGATACTAACCGACAATTTTATTACTATAGATACAATTTTTCATATAAATCTTATAATGTCTTTCCCGAACATATTTAAAAAGTAAAACCATATTATTTTTTTAGTTTGAAATAAAGTTTTAGTATCTCAACCGAGTAAGTGTATTTTTGTTATTTCAGAAAATTTTAGGCGAAATTTTAATTTATTATTTAATTATTCATGAAATTAATTTAATTATGACAAATTTACTCTTTTGGCCTTAATTTATGGCAAGTGATTTATAATATTTATGACAATTTTTTTCTAATCATTATTGTTTGACATAATAAATTTACGTGTATTGTCCTTAACAAAAGGCAAAAATTCATCAAATGATTCTTCATTTTTTTCATCTTTTTGATATTATGCCATATTTTCTTAACTTATTTCTCTTATTTTATTCATGTGTAATAACTAAACATGCTACAAATTTACTTAATATCTTGATACTAACCGACAATTCTATTACTATAGATACAATTTTTCATATAAATCTTATAATGTCTTTCCTGAACATATTTTTAAAAGTAAAACCATATTAATTTTTTAGTTTAGAATAAAGTTGTAGTGTCTCAACCGAGTAAGGGTATTTTGGTCATTTCAGAAAATATTGGGCGACATTTGTAACGATCCTGGTAGGTTGGGGAAATTGATAAGAAAATCAAAATACAAGACAAAATGAATTGAATTAAATAATGTAGGACCTAACTTTAAAATAGGTACAAGTTAAGGGATCAACCTATTATTTAATTATTCATTGAATTAATTAGTCTATGACAAATTTACTTATTTAGTCTTAATTAATGGTAAGTGATTTATTAAGTTAAAGGGTAGGTTTGTCCATATATTAAGTTGTAAGAGACAACCTATACTTTTAGAAGTAGTTTGATTGATTGATTAGATAGATTAGATTAGATTAAATTAGATTAGATTTACTAAAATGGAATAGAAATTACGGTGGTCACGATGGCCAATTTCAAACAGGGAGTATATTTACTCCACTTTTGACTAGTCATGTATTTTTTTTTGTAAAACAACGTACTCTTTTATTTTTATTTTTTTGAAATTGGAGTCTCAATACTAAATAATTGGAGTTTTGTAGTATTCAACACTTAAGTTAAAAAGTAAAGTTTTGGCCCAAAACATGCTCTACCAAACAGAGCCTCAACTGACTTTTTATTTTTTATAAGGGGACCATGACTAAGAAGCAGCAAGAGAACAGCAAACCAACTTGTTCATAATAAAGTCAAACGCGACAGTTCGGACTGAAAAATTAGAAGAATTCTTATGAACCTAAAACCTGAAAACATAACATGAATCTTGGAAACGTTGCAACCTACACACTGTCCAAAAGGATCGCATATACCATCAGGGCCGGCCCTGAATTTTCAGGGGCCCTTGGGCAAAAATGAAAAGTGAGGCCCCCCTTTAGAAAAATAAAAATAAAATCTTATTTTTTTTTCACTTTTCAACATTAAAAGTAATGAAAAAAGTACAAAATCAACAAACGCACACGAGTAAATAAGTATCAAATAATTATTGAAAAATGCTAGATCTTCTTGCATTTTGAGAAGCAAAATCATCAATAAGGTCGTCAAAATTAACTTTTTTCGCCATCTCATTTTCAATGCATAAAATTGCTAAGCCATTTAATCTTTGTTGGGACATAGTTGAACGTAAGTATGATTTTATTAATTTTAGTTTTGAAAAGCTTTTGAAAAGCTTCTGCGATGCGACAAGAAGGTATAGTTAACAAAATTCTATAAGCAATAGAAATATTAGGAAAACAATCTAAAGTTTTAACAAACTCAAGAATTTCGATGGCTGACTTTATATCTTTTGGTAGACACGTTTGCAACACTTGCAATTCAGAAAATAAATTATTGGCATCAATGTCAAATTTCTCATTATGTTTTAGGGCAACTTGAAGATTAACACAACATTCATGCAATCTATTATCATCTAATGAATTCAACTTCTTGGGATTAAACAAAAAACCAAAAATGTTTTCAAAAATATTCAATTGTTCAAATCTACTCTTTAAAGATGTAATAGCAATATCCACAACAACAAAAAAATAATTAATCTTAAAAGACTCCTCAGGAGATTGTGATATGTCTTCATGACAATTTTCATCAAATTGTTTTTTTCTACGAATTTTACGTTTTTGAGCAAAGATAGGATCAATTTCCATTTTAGATGCAAGTTCTTTGGCTAATACTAGGGCTTCTTGATAACCATCCTCCCTATATCTTTCAAAATACGAAATCAAACCTTTCAAAATAGTTATTGCACTATCAATTTGCATATCTTGATTGTAATTTCTTACTAATCAAATTAATTTTCTTCAAAATATTATGCCATATAGTCATGCCCAATAAAAATTCAAAACTTTCAAGTTGAGTTGCTAATGTCTCGGCCTCACTTTTAGTTTTGGCATCTTCACTTACTCTCGACAATTCAAATAGGGCTTCTCTTATCTCTTGGTGAGTGATTATGGTTAATACTATTAACATGACTTTCCCACCTTGTTGTTGATAATGGTTTTAAAGTTAATTGATGAACATGATCTAGTAAAATTTTCCATCTTTTTGTAGAACTAGCAAATAAGGTATACATGCGTTGCACAATTCCAAAAAAAGAGATAGCTTTAACACAAGAATTTGCCATATCACATATTGTTAAATTAAGAGAATGACAAGCACATGGCATATAAAATGCTCTTGGATTGATTTCGAGAAATCTCTTTTGTACACCTTGATGTTTTCCTTTCATATTGGAACCATTATCATAACCTTGTCCCCTTACATTATCAATATCAAGTTTGAGTAATTCTAAAAGCAGTTGTAATTCATTGAAAAGCCCTAATCCAGATGTATCATCAACTATTAAAAATTCTATGAAATATTCCTCTATCTTTATTGGACAACTTAACATATCAACACATCGAATTATTAAAGTCATTTGTTCATTGTGGCTTACATCCGAAGTACAATCAAGTATCACCGAAAAATACTTAGCCTCTTTTATTTTTTCAATTATAGTGTTTCTTACTTTAGAGCTTAATATTGAAATCAACTCATTTTGAATCTTATGACTAAGGTAATGATAATGAATTTCCTTTTTTTGAATACGTCTAAAATGCTCTTGCATTACTAAATCAAATTCTGCAATTAATTCAAGTAACCCTAAAAAATTTCCATTATTATTTTGGTAAATCTTTTCATTTTCTCCACGAAAAGCCAAATTTCGAGTACAAAGACATTTTACAACAGAAAGAATTCTTACCAAAACTAGTTTCCAATGTTCTTTATCTTTCTTAATTTGGGTTTGTAACTCTTTATCAATTGTTTCATTCTTTTTCAATCTAATTTGCAAATCTAACCAAATTCTCATATTGTTGATATGCTCAATACCGTTCTCATGTTTTTTCAATCTCTCACTTAAACGTTTCCAATCATCAAGGCCTTCATTTGCTAGCAAACTAATATTTTGCACCGATTTAAATAATTTACAACAAAAACAGTACACTTTGTTCGCATCTTTTGAGTAAACAAGCCATTTTCTATCTTGATTCTCTCCATTTTGTAATTTTCTTGTATAATAAGAATATGCAAAATGTCTAGAAAGCCCATCTATAGGAAATTTCAAATTACTCTCTCTTATAGGACCTTTCTCCACTAAAATATCTCTTGTTTTATTATCAATGTTATCCCAAGTTCTTGGATCATATATATTCAAAGCTTGACTAGTTTGTTCAATTTTATTTTCATTCTCAATTAAATTATCATCTTCTTCATTCAAATCATCACTATCATCTTCTTTCATTTCTTCTTCATTCAAATCATTTGTATCATCATCTTTCATTTCTTCTTCATTCAAATCATTTGTATCATCATCTTTCATTTCTTCTTCCCCACTCATTATATGTTCGTTTTCTTCTTCTTTATTACTCGGTTGTGATTCATCAATTGGATCTTTAACGGAAAAACTATTTTTAAAAAACTTATCAAGTGCTCCTCTTTGAGTTTTCTTCATCTCATCATCTCTTTTTCTTTTATTTCTTTTTTGACTTCCGGATAAATATTTTCTTGGTAACATGTTTGCACTATAAATTCAATTCTAAAATAAAACACTCAAAGATAAATCTAACACAAATAACGATAATAAATAAAAATGATAGTCAAAGAGCAATAAAACCTGATTTTTGCTTCCAATGTTTGTGTTGAATTGTTGATATAATATAAAACATCCAAGGATCCACCCAAAAATTATTGTAAATAGGACTTTTTGTATTTCTAATTTTCAAGCAAACCTGCAAGAAAATTTGGGAAAACAAACAAAATTTCATAAATCATAAACAAATCAAAAATAAAATCATCACAAATTCACAATGATGATCTGTGATCATGATTCATGACTAATTTATATTGTCTAATGTATATTAACAATGAGTCAATGACTCATCCTGATTACAGTGATTAAAAAAATCCAAAGAGTCAAAGACTAATCAAGAGTCAAGACACTTCCCAATTAAAAAACCAATTAACCAAATAAAAAAACAATTAACCAAATAAAAAAACAATTAACCAAATTTATTTTTCACTTTTTCTCAACATTATTTGTTTTTCACTTTTTCACAAAGTTACTGTCTAAGAGACAGCCTCACATAGACACATAGTCACATGCGCCAGGCGGCGGCGGCTCACAGTCACAGAATACAGATACATACTCAATTACTCACATTTCAATATTTCATGATTATTTCACAATTTTCACAAAGTCAAAGTCTCTGCCTCTCTTGTCTTAGTGGTCTCTCACTCTCTCACTCCATATATGATATTATGATATATAAAAACTTAAAACCAAATTACCAAACTAGCAAATATTATTATTAGGCTGAATTAGGAGTTAGGACTACAGAGACAGTAAGAGACCGAGAGTAGCTCTGAATCGGCCTCGGCCCTCTTGCCTACATAATGAGAGCCTGCCGAGTGTCGGGAGGGCTGGAGGGAGGAGTCGAGAGAGCATACGGCATACCTTTTAGAGTTTGAGCCCAGCCACCGCCGCAACAAGCCGCCAAAGCGCCAAGCAAGCTGCCTCGCCGAGTGCCTCTGGCCGCCGGTCGCCCTCTCGCCGCGGCGGAAAGTAGCGATTTTGGCCAACGATTTAGATTCTGCGTCGGCCGTCGGCGATTCCAAAGATTTAGCCGCAGCCGCTCAACGTGATTACGTGAAACTGTGAAAGACAAAATTAGAGGTAAAGCGAAGAATTCAAAAATCCCCAAATTTGATTTCTGTAATTGTATTCCAATGTAAATTGATAATGATGTTTTTTTCAAATTTCAATTTGGGAATTGGGAAACTATGTAGTCTATGTTTACAGTTTATAATAGATGAGAACTGAGAAGGAGACCGTTGTCTGTTGTTGCAATGTTGATGTTGCCTGTCGGTTGTCCATTGGTTCATCATTCATGCCTCGTTCGGTCGTTCCTTCTCGTTCAGTCTTTGAGCCGTCAGCGTGTTGCCTTGCCGTTTTGGTGTAAAAGAACGGTAAAAATTTTTTTTTACATATACCCCCTTGTAGAAGTACATATGAACTCGGGGCCCCCCAAAATTTGGGGCCCATGGCGGTTGCCCCCCTGGACATACCCTAGGGCCGGCCCTGTATACCATCCACCCAACTCAACTTAAAAATTAATAAGTTCAGCCAAGATGCGTCCATCAAGAGATTGGTGGACGTAACCCAGATCCTAGAATTACCTTATGATAGCATTTATAAAGCCAGGGCCGTTCCTGAATTTTTAGGGGCCAAGGACAAAAATGATAAAATAGGCCCCCTATAGATGTAAAAAATAAAATTTTGAAATAAATAAATTTTTAATTTTTTATCGTTCAAAGTATTTAATTGGTATAACATCTACGAACATACTAATTTATAAGTATATGAAATAATTATTTAAAATTACTTCGTTTGCATATTCCGGTACACTAGTTATTTTCTATCTTGATTTGGTAATTTTCTTATATATTAAAATATACAAAATGTCTATAAAACATATCTATAAGAAATTTCAGATTTATTCACTCTTCTAAGATCTTTATAAATTATATCATCAAATTATATCACATTCTCTCATTTTTCAGCTCATTCGTTACATATTCATTTGGTTATTTTTGTTGATTTTTTGATTATTGTAATTCATTAATCCATATTCTAAGATAATTAAGTTTTTTGTTGATTAGGCGTGTCATTTTATTATTAATGAGCTACTAAAAATATCATTTTTTTTAAAAAGTTTGACTTTCAAACGAAACTCTTTACCGGAACGGAGCAAGAGAGTATATAATATTTGATAATTCACAACTCAAAAATAAAATAAATTTTACATAACTTTCAAAGAGTTGAACCATGAGCTCTCAATCAAATTAAAACACCTCATCCAATGGATCACTAAATCACATATGTAATTTAAGTGACAGTATACTATTTATATTTATATATGATTGTATTATAACTTTGAGCCCCTTAAAATTGGGGGCCAGGACGGTCGTCCTTTCAGACCACCCTCGGGACCGGCCCTGTATAAAGCAAAACTCATTCATCTAGATGATCAATGGACATCCGCATTAAGGGAGTGTGCCAAACGCCTTACCATAATTAGCCACCAAACAAATTCATTCATGAACAAGAAGTCAAACTCAACCACTCGTCTACCTTTGTATCTAAATGGCTAATCTGAAATCTATTCCGAAAATTAGTTTTGAAAAATAATGCACAAAGCAATATTAGCTAAATTTTGGGCATTTTAATAGTTCCTATGTCAGCCAATTGTTGCCTTTCAATTCCCATCATTGACCACATAACAGTAGTTAAACTCAAAGTTCTCTCATTAAAAACAGATTGATAAAAAATCAAATATTGAAAACTAGCTATTCTGTTCCACAGTGGCAAACTCCATGTCATGTTCAAACATCATTTCATCTCAAAATTTCAATAGCAACAACAACACCTAGTAAAGCTTACTTAATTAACAGAACATCAGTAAGCAGCCACAAAATGAGTTAATTTCATTTTTAGTCCCCCAAGTATATCCACTTTTTGTTTTTGATACCTGTTGTACCGAGTCAATCACAGTTCATCCTTAGCTTTTCTAATTTTAATCAAATTTCATATTTTTCGTGAAATGCCCATCAAACATTAACGTGCAACCTGCTGTTCTAGGTTGAAAACCGGCTTGGCCACACCACAGGAGGTTCGATAGACGGTCACTACCACCGACCACAAAGCTATGCAACTGACCTTCCTTAGCCCCTCCATTGACAACTCGCGTTTTATTTTCCAGACACCCAGTAACTTTCCCTCTCTCAGTAGCACTCACTCACCATAAATCTCTTTTATTTTCCAGACAACCTACTGTTCTAGGTTGATAACCGGCTTGGCCACACCACAAGAGATTCGATAGACTGTCACTACCACCGTCCACAAAGCTATGCAACTGACCTTCCTTAGCTCCTCCATTGACAACTCACGTTTTATTTTCCAGACACCGAGTAACTTTCCCTCTCTCAGTAGCTCTCACTCACCATAAATCTCTTTTATAACTGCTCTATCTCTCTGTCTCTCTATCTCTCCCTCACTCTCCCACACACACAAACAGTCTTGCTCTCTCCTTACTTTTCCATTTCCACTCCACTCCTCAGCACTGCAATCCTTTGATACGTCTTCTACTCTCCTCTCACAATTTGTCGTCCCCCTTTTCTCTTCAAAACACAAAGAGTACGTTTGCTCAACCAATTTATTGAACACCAACCCCTAAATTCATTCATACTTTCCACTTTCGACCAAACCCATCATCAACAAACCCCAAATTCACATATTCATGTCGCTACTAGCCCAATTTCTTCCCTACAGCCTTCTTTTTCAATCCCTTAAACCCTAAATTTCCTCCAAATTGAGCCCTAAATGACAAGATTTTGCTCATTTGTCCTATTCAGTTGGCTCTCTTCTCTCATCCCAATGAAAAAGTCAAGTTTGCATGTAGACCATCGATCTAGGACTTTATGCACAACTGGTTCACTCCCACAGTATTCTTTGTCCTTCTCAACCTCATGATAGGTGAGGTTCTTTTCACCTCACTCCCACAGTATTCTTTGTCCTTTTCAACCTCATGATAGGTGACATTCTTTTCACCTCTAAGAATGATGCGTAAGGAATTTTTTTTGACATGGGTTTCTCTATTTGCGTTTTGGGTAAGATGGGTGGGTGATGTAGGTCCACATTATGTCGCAGAGCCATCGTATACAGACCCGACACCAATTTGGAGGGAAACCACCTTTTTTTCTCTAGAGACGACACTAATCTTCTCGTTGACAATCTAACCCCTCTCTCAATGCCTCTCAAATATGTTCACCAGGGTACCTTCGCCGGAGGCCCGATTGACTGAGTCACTCAACTTTTCCTCCGTCGTCATCGTGTCTCTCTTTTAGGTCAGCGTCATCCAATAAACTTATGAATGTGTATGGAGGAGGAGGTGGTGGTGGTGGGAGAGATGTACTTGGTTGATTGAGTAATGGAAGGTGGGGTTATAATTAAGATTTGGGAGAAGATGTTTGATGAGCAAATAAGGTGGGGGTCACTTCTTTTTTTTTAACGGCTAAACAGGGCTAAAACCCTTTGCAACTTAAAACAATAGGTAAATTGTTACTCTTGGACGGAAAGTTAGCGTAAATGATCTAAAATGGTTGAAATAAGAAACATTGGTGATCAACATTGATTAAGTCGGTACATAGGGTACCAAAAGCAAAAGGTAGGTAAACTTGGGTATGAAAAGTGAGATTATCCCGCCACAAAATTCCAAAAATGCTAAGAAAACCAGAATCTTATTTATGGGAAGAATAAACCGAAAAAAATACATTTTGACAAAGTAATTACCAACATTACAACAATCAGAATACAATATACATTCCAACATAAATATCTAAGGGCTCAACAATGAGACTAATAAAACCAAACCAAATTCAAAATTTCAGACTCAATAATTCAAGTAATCGAATAGAAATCAGATGTGTGGAAGCAAGGGAGAGAGCCTACCAAGGTCGGATAACGACAGTGACAAGGTGGTAGGGGCGGATCTCGACAGTAGCGCGATGGAGATTCTTGTGAACACCGGAGAAAGGGGATTTCTTAGGCTGAACATGTTTAGCGCTGGATCCGGAAGGAGTGAACGGAGATGGAGCTTGGCCGGAGTCGTAGAAGAAACCGAAGCGAGGAGATGAGTGGTCGTTCCGAAATTGAGAGAGATGGAGGGCGCCGCCGTTGAGAGAGAGTGAGAGACAAAGAGTGAATTGTTTTTAGCTTTGTAGGGTTTAGGCGAGGGGTGTCGATATTCAAAACCCAAAAAATTATTTCAACACCCCCATTCATCTCAACTCCCCATTAATTTCTCACATTTCTCTAAACGCACCTAACTACCTATTTTACCCTTTTCTAATCAAAACCAATTAATAACCAACCAACCCAATTAATTACTAACCTACGCATTCTAACCAATCAATTTACCAAACTACCATCCTTCCCAATTAATTTACAACGGCTTGTGCACTCCCAGTGAGACACAAAACAGAGATAAGCTTTTCTTCCTCTTCTTGTGAACTACAACGGCTTGTGCACTCCCACTTATTTGTTCCTGGATCAAGCAATATACAACAAGAGTTAAATTGTCCTAAAGCAATAACAACATTTTCTCTTTATTTTGAAACACATATATACTACAATGTCTTCAAACATAGGTATGAATTTTCATTCACCTCCTACACTTGAATACTAGTTATAGGTCAAATTTAAGTATCAATAACAATGTAGAATTTTTTTCATTCATGATTTTTGGGTTGCATTTGTTAAAAAATTGAAAAAAAAAATTGAAAATTTGAATATAATGCTCGGTTCAGACCTAGTTTGATGAACACCATTAGTGGTGTTTGTCCAGAACTAAGCGAACAGCTTTTAGGGCGTTCATCTTAGACTGGCCGAATGAGTGCCTATTTGTTCATCCCATGCTAGCTGCACTCACTCTAAGGCGTTCATCTCAGCCTGGCCGAACAGCCTATGGTCTGTTCATCTCACTTTGGCCGAACTCTCCCTTAGATGTTCATCTCACACTGGCCGAAGCTCAGACTGTGCACACTTTTTAGACTTTGATTTTGTTTTATTTGAACTATAACCTAATAATGATTTATTTTATTTGGTGTTTGCAGGAAAAATGTTTAGAAATGTTTATCCAAGGAAAAAGGTGACAGCATCCGCTAGGAAAGAAATGGAACAAGCACGCCAACAAGAACATCAGCATGGCAAGAGCAGGTTCATGAGTATGGACAGGAAGATGAGCAGTTCCAACAGACTTTTGAGCATGATCATTTTCAGTAGCGCCAGGAAGATGAGGATTTTCAGCAGGATCAGGACCATTTTAGGTTTAAGCGAGGCGGTTCAGAGACTTTTGAGTAAGATCAGGAGCCATTTCAGTTCAAACAGGGGCAGTTTCAGCAGACTTATGAGCCTTAGATTGAGCACGGATTTCCTGGTGGTCCGCGTGATACATCGTTGCTAATTTCATATAAGTCACACGTAGCTGCATATATTTGGGCTGGTAAAGAAGAACGTGATATTCTAAAATGCCACAATCACACACAAAAGTTGCTTAATTGGGTCATTCCTAATGGTGAAGATTCGAGGGTATTTCGGGGTATGGTTAAGGTTAGTGCGCTTAGTCGACTAAGGCAGGTATGCTATTCTGATGTGAATAAGGTGTTAGTTTACGCCAGGAACGATGGCATCGAAACTAACACTTTCCATGCCTTTCGGGAGATGACCATTACTTTAGACGATGTGTTTTGTGTGACGACCCGACCCGGACCCCGAGGAGGAATCACGAGTCAAGCCATCCAAATAGGACTACAATTCATGCAAGGACTCAATTATAGAAAATGACGTGACGCAACATTGTAGACGTAACACAACTCGGCACCAAGGCCGAAAGCGCTTTTAAAACTTTTAAAACGATATAACGCTTAAGTCAATTTAAACCAAATCATCGGTGACTTTACAACCGGAACCCAACAACTAAATAATTCATGCTATGAACACCTCAACGGCTAAACGTCGGAAGAACAACGAAAGTAAATAAGAGCTAATGTGATGCTCAGCGGAAGTCTAAAGATAAGTGAACCAACTGTGAAAATAGAAGTTTTACATTATACTTTACAAGAACAAGCCTTGATACAAAAACTACAAGTTTAATAATACTAGAGTTACAAGCATGATATAAATACCCAAGACAAGTCTAATTGACTTGCTTAACCCAACGTCCTTGCCAAGAAAGAAAGAGGAAACTGTGGGTCCCAATGAGCACAATAATAAGCTAGAAGGGGGAGGGTTGAATAGCTTATTAAACACTTAAAAACTTTTAAGTAAGTTCCTTGAAAGTTACTTGCAATCTATAGAAAAGAATCAAGTAGCGGAAGACCTTCAAGAAAGTTGTTCCAAGTCCTGCCGATAAGGACTTTGTAGACCTTTGACGCTTACTTAAGTTCTCACAGAAAAGGATAAATATAAACAATGAAACTAAATTCAAGTATCGACAAACAAGAAGAAATAACACAAGTATTTTGGGATGGTTCACACTATAATGAGTGCTACGCCCACCACCAAGGCAAATAACCTTGATTTAAATTGTGCACTATGTTTTCCACTTAGATCAATTACAAAGAATATCCTAATGGATCGTGTACAAAATATTGACTTGTGTTTGTCTAGGGAATTAAATATCTGTAAATACAAGATATTTAATTCGTTGAAGTATAGTTAATGAAGTAAACAACAAGAAGATTAAAACAATAAATGTTGATGAGCGCTTGTTGTCTGACGAGGACTTTAGATCTGTTGAGGATCTATTGAATGCACCGAGCCAAGGACTTGGAGTTATGAAGTTTCGCAGCAACTTTAAGTGTTCGATTGATTCTGCATGTTGTTCGTTCCAGCCTTTCAATGGCAGATTTATAGCAGTGCACTTCAAAAGATCCATTGGAGAAGACGAAGACTTCAACAGCTCTTTTTCATCAATGCATTAAATGCATGGGGTCATACCAGGATTTTCGCCTTCATAGATATCTAGAGTGTAATGATTTCGAGATCTTCAAAAGGTGGGCGATTTGTCGATAGAGTTGTAGCAAAGTAGGGGACAGATCGTTTTTCCTGCTTTCACTGCTCAGACGAAAAGTCTTTCCTTTTTGAAAGTTGCTTTTCTGCTTGACATGTCGTGGAATGTCTAGGATTAATTCAAATAACATATTGGAATAAGTTTGAATTAATCCAATAAATCTTTGCCGGATAGGACACGCTGCATAAGAGTAGGTGGACACGAGGTCTACCGATCTTAAGTTGAGCAGTCTTCCCGTGAAGCCGCTAAGAGGTCTTCCGCCGAACCTCGAAAAGTCCTATAAAAACTATACAAGGCAAAGTTCTATACATTGCCACGCTAATCGATACGCAGCCCGATTAGCCATCAAGTATAAAACTAATGTAATGTATTGAGCGTATATAAATCTAACATAAGAATCAACAATCTCCTCCTATTTATATCCGTCATCATTACTACAAATGAGGGTTTTAAAACGACTATTTGATAGATAATAACGTGTCTCGAGAAATTTTATATATTAAGTAACGAAGACATGTCTCTATCAAACGTAATAACACCTCAAATGTAAGGGACTAATCTAAGTATATAAAGAAAATCATAGAACAAAGACACAGATTAGCAGCTTCAAATAAATTTAAACCGATTGTTTAAATTCTAAAAGTATAAGAAAATAAAGCAATAAGAATTTAAACAAGATAACCTTTTGAAAAGCAAGTAATCATCTCAGATTTATAAACAAGATGTTTACATTCAAATGTAGTTTTCAAAATAAGATAAATACAAAGGAGGGAAGAAAAGATACATAAACTACCAAGGTCTTTTCCCTTTGCCTTTGTCTCCTTTTCTCTTCTTTCGCCGAGCTCTTCCATTCTTCGTTGGTATTCGCCATCCGCATCGCCGGAGGTCCGTGGAACGAGAACGGTAGTCCAGCTTCTTCACGAAGACACGCCTTCTCTTCCATCGCATTCGCTGATAGACCTCATTTGCTTCTCCTCCGTGATGGCCGATCACGATCACGGTTGGCATTCATGACGTAGAGCAGAGTTGCGAGCGAGGTTGTTGAGCTCCCAAGAGGACGACCATGGCCGAGATGAAGAGTGATGGCATGGAACAACTCATAGAAATGGAGGACACGATACGACACACTCATCTCGCGAGCTTCAATGTTGATCTTGACATCGGTGAAGTCGTGTCGCATTCGCCCAAATCGAGTCCATACATCCTCTTGAAATTGTCAGAGAAGGCATATGGCTGGCTTTGGATAAAGAAGGGCTATTTCGCAGAGCGTAGCTAAGTTCGCCGAGCTGGTAGATGGCATCCACTGACAAAATTTCATCATTACGGATGAGAACTAGTAGCTTGGCCAATGAATGGTGCAGAGAGTCGCACCGTATGGTCTGTTGGAGGAGGAGTGATGGAGGCGGAAGAAGATGAGTCTGGGTTGGTATGGTTTGGTGGAGGAGGATATGGTTATAGGTGAAGGATGAGGAGGGGTTGGTGGGGAATCCAGCCCATATCATTGTCAAATTTTCACCGATGTGAGAGGATAGGAAGGGATCGGTAGAAACCGTAAAGAAGGGGCAGAAGAGGGATTTTGGTTTTCAGTGGAAGGAGAAGGTTGAGAAGGTTGATGAGGTTGAGGAGTATGGTGAAGAGATCTACCGACGAAAAGTTCAAAGAGGAACCTCGGCAGCAGAGTCTAAGGGCCGGGTGGGAGGGATTGGTATTGGTCTGTGGGTGTGGTTGATGAAGTTGGTTGGGATTGGTGAGGTGAGGAAGGTGTAGATGGGTCAGAGTAGTGAAGGGTGAAGGAGGAGGAGGAGTTGGGGTTCTCGCTGGCTCCTCCCGATTTTGAGGCTCCTCCCGAGGGATAGACTCCTCCGAGGTGAATTCTCCGAGTAGATGACTCAGAGGAATAGATGAAGGCTGACAGTGTATAGATGAAGGTTGATAGGTAGGTCTGGGGCGCTTGTGATTTATAGATGGGGTTGATAGGCAAGGTTTGGGCCGGTATAGGTAGTTGGTTGGTCAGGTAGAAGGTTTGGGACCTAGAGTCTCCTTTCTTCCTCGCCGAACAGGAGACTCACCGCTTCCATTGGTAGAGGTTGAGGACGCCTGCTGGTTCAAAGGTTTTACGAAGTCGCCTTCGCTTTGGTTTGGGAGAGGTGTGAGTTGGTGAAGGTGATTGGTCGGGTTGGGTAGGAGGCCGAGAGGATGGCTTGGCTTGGTAGATGGAGGAGAAGAATGGCTGGATTGGCCTCGGTGCCTTCTTCTTTGGCCTTCCTTCATCTCTCTCCTTATCCACTTGGCCTCGGCTCCTCTTCGCTGAGTTGCCTCTTCCGGCCTTGTCTTCTTTGCTGCCCTTGGCTGCCATCTTGGTCGAGCACGCCTCTCGCCTCATCACCAAGTCTGGCTCGATGAGGACGCAGCCCATTTGATCACCAAATTTTCTAAACCTTCTTGAATGGTCTGCCGGCGCCTTATGTACTTCCATGTTGAAGGGTGACCAAGATAGGCATGGGCTTGGCCACTTTTTCAAGGGTAACTGCGGTAGACCCTTCCGCAACTGCCGCTGTTCTCGATTCAAGATACTTACCGAAAAACGAGGCCGTGAGTTGCTTCTCCTTGGCCACAAAGAATCAATTCATCTTCCTTTAGGAAGAGTTGACATTTGCATCATCCCTAAAAGGGCATTGATCACTGACGGCGCTTGCAAGTGGGGTTGTTCTTGCTTCTCCACTCCATCGCTTTAGCTCATCAAAGATGATGACCCCAGCTTGAGTTTGAGCCGAAGAAATACGCTACTGTTAATTTGATTTGTCGGTCAGAAACATATCATGAGCTCCACTCTTGAATAGGAGCCCCTGGCTCATAAGACGGCCGGTGCAAAGACGCCAAGAGGGAATGCATTTCGTGAGCATTTTCCTTGGGGTCTATTAGGGTGTCTACTCCCTCATGGCTTCCTAGGCATGCATAGCCTCACCATGTTATCGCAAGAGCTCCTCCGTAATGTACCGATGATAGTGGAGATATTTTTGGCAAGTGATGGAGATAGGTCGGCCCCTCAATCCATCCTCGAAGAGCGCCTTGTTCATAAG
>JABEVN020003150.1:17500-19198 GCA_013146195.2 Codonopsis lanceolata | reverse complement strand
TTAACTTAAATTGAAATTAAATTAAAATAATATTTTAAATTTTAAATTAATAATATAATATCAATAATTAAAATGATTAGCATCAATATAATTACAAAAATTAAAAACATTCATTACAACTTAACTTTAACGAACGTGACGTTAACTTCAATTGAAATTAAATTAAATAATATTTAAAATTTTAAATATAATATCATAATTAAATGATTATATCAATATAATTACAAAAATTAAAACATTCACATTACAACTTAACTTAACTTAACGCACGTAACTTAAATCAATTAAATTAAAATATATTTGAAATGTTAATTTAATAATATAATATCAATAATTAAAATGATTAGCATCAATATAATTATAAAAATTAAAACATTGAAATTACAACTTAATTTAACGTAACGTAACGTTAACTTAAATTGAAATTAAATTAAAATATTTTAAATTTTAAATTAATAATATAATATCAATAATTAAAATGATTAGCATCAATATAATTACAAAAATTAAAACATTCACATTTTAACTTTAATTAACGTAACTTAACGTAACACAACGTTAACTTAAATTGAAATTAAATTAAAATAATATTTGAAATGTTAATTTAATAATATAATATCAATAATTAAAATGATTAGCATCAATATAATTACAAAAAATTAAACATTCACATTACAACTTAACTAACTTAAATTAACTTAACTTAACTTTGACTTTTAACTTAACTTAACTTTAACTTAACTTAACTTAATGTGAACTTAACCTTTAAATCCAATTTAACTTAACTTCTAACTTAGCTTAACGTAACGTAACTTAACTTAACTTAACTTAAACGTAACTTAACTTAACTTAATGTAACGCAACGCAACTTAACTTAACTTAACTTAACTTAACGCAACTTAACTTTAACTAATAACTTAACCTAACTTAACTTAACTTAACTTAACTTAACTTAACGAACTTAACATGAAAAACACACTCACGCCTATCGAATTTAAATGGTATAATGGATCACATGGACCATTATAATAAGAAGACATCGTGACTGCTTATCATGAAATATATAATCTGAGTACGATGGACCATTATAACATGAAAAACACGTTACGCCTATTAATGGTGAAATGTAATAATGGAGTACGATGAAGCATTATAACATGAAAACACGTTACGCCTATTGGCGAAATGGTATAATGGAGTATCATGAACCATTATAACATGAAACACGATGCACGTGCGCCTATTGAAATGTTATAATGGAGTACGATAGACCATTATATCATGAAAGACGCACATTTAGCGCTATGGGAAATAGAGTATATTTATGGACCATTATAACATGAAACATGCTACGTAATTAGCTAAATGGTATAATGGAGTACAATAACCATTCTTAACTTAACGTAACGTTAATTTAACTTACTTAACGTAACGTAACTTGCTTAACGTCAGCAACTTAACTTAACTTAACAGCTTAGCTTAATTTAACAGCTTAACTTAAACTTAAATTAGCAACTTAACGTAACTTAACTTAACTTAATTTAACTTAAGTTAACTTAACTTCTTGGCTTTAGCTTACTTAACTTAACTTAACGCTACTTAACTTTAACTTAAGCTTAACGTGGCTTAATTTAACATAACTTAACCTAACTTAACGTAGCTTAACTTACTTACTTAACTTAACGCACTATTAAGCAA
>JABEVN020003150.1:0-12500 GCA_013146195.2 Codonopsis lanceolata | reverse complement strand
CAAAAGTTGACAAACCCACCCAATCCGGCAACCGCCTTATACATCACTAGAGAGCGAGAGGTTGGATGGTATATTATTGGATTAATTTGTACAAACTAATTTAAAGAGTTGGGATTGAAATTATTAGGTTAAGAATAAGAAATCTAATGCAACATTATATTATTTATAATTTTTATGATCCATCTATAAGTTGTTTAAAACTCATTCCACTTCTTTTTCGTTTTATTTTGTTTTTACCTATCAAAAATTAAAAGAATCATAAAGATATATACAATTCTAAAAATAAAATCAACTATTTTTATGATTTTTTATTTTTATTTTGATATTATTTTATACTCCATTTGTTCATAAATTATTGTTATGCTCAATTTTTTTGAGTCAAGCTGACTTTTTTCAAATTAATTTTTTTTCAAAATTATAAAACAAAAAAATTCATATCAAAATTTATGTATATATTTGGTACTTTGATGTTAATAACATTTAGAGTTTGATGTAATATCATGAGCAAACGGCGACAATATGCAGATCTTATGGCGACAGTGCAAAACATGGCACAACACATGCCGCATGGGTATTCCAACACGCCTTCCAGTAGTACCGGGTCCCCATTTCCCAGAAATACCTTCCAAGATCAGCCCCCCCTCCCCCATTTTGATTATTGGTAGTGTTTGAAGTTAATTGAAACATTGATATTGTTTGATTTTGTATGTATATATTTGGTACTTTGATGTTAATAACATTTAGAGTTTGATGTATTTAAATTGGTTTTATATTATTGTTTAGTTTGTATGTTTAGTTTTGTATTAATTGTTATATTTATCAGGTACAAAAATTTATAATAATAGTATTTTTTATGGTTTTTTTAAATTTTTTTTGCATTATTAGCGACGGAATTTTCCGTCGCTGAAATTCAATTTTAATTAATTTTTAAACGCCTTTAGCGACGGAATTTTCCGTCGCTGAAATTCAATTTTAATTAATTTTAAATGCCTTTAGCGACGGAATTTTCCGTCGCTAAAGGTTGAATTTCAGCGACGGAAAATTCCGTCGCTGAAAATCAACCTTTAGCGACGGAAAATTCCGTCGCTAAAGGCTACCTTTAGCGACGGAAATCGGTCCGTCGGCATCAGCGACAAAGAATTAGCGACGGAATGGCGACGGAAATTCGCCTTTAGCGACGGAAAATTCCGTCACTAAAGGTCATTTTTCTAGTAGTGATTTGATAGGTCAAAACCTATGACAAAGATTGCTAAAACTCAATGCTGTCCAAGAACTAAGCAGAATTATGCCAAACTCCAATTAAATCTGGTACTGATCCATGAAGTCAAAAATTACAAATAAGGTACCATTGGAAAGATATAAGAGTTAGCTTTCTAACAAAACAAACGGAATCTGATTCCGCTAAATCTACAGAAAGTTATGACACTTCTAGTAACAAGTGTCCAAACAGTACATTAAGAGTTAAAATGATTTCAAATTCAAACTTAAAGGCTTTAACACTTAGACTTAAATCCATCAAACCAAGACCACCATATGGCTATAAATTGAATGTTAATTTAGCTAATTAATCCATACTTAAACATGCTCAAACATGCTCAAACAAGTTATAATCTCCGCCCTTCCCCTCAATTTCAATCAACAGCCTGATCATGCATAATCTTAATAATCTCAAAGCAGTAATCCTCTCGAAGAACTTCTATAATGAAACAATGCTAGATGTAGGGACTGAAGATTATGTTTGAAATCTCCAGGTTTTGCCTCTTGGTGGTTGCTTGTTAAATGGTCAAATTCCAACTTGCCTTGGTACACTAAGCAAGATAGAAGTACTTGAACTATCTTCCAATTAAATCACGTGAAAAGTTACAGGTTTGTTGTTAATCTTACATGTCTTTTTCATAAACGCTTGTCACAGTCAGGGATCCAAAAAATTATTTCAGTGGGGTCACAAATGTTATCAAACTGTAGATCGTAGTTATGTAGTTATTTAGAATTTCCTGTATTTGTGCAGCCATACATTACATTGTGGTCTATTTGCAATACACTTCCACGAATAGCCTCCCTGAAATAATAACGCAACATAACAGCCTCAGTAGCAGTATCACTCTTGAAAATGGACTGATGAAGTTTACTCATGTTATTCATCAGCAATGACAATTTCTCTGGCATAATTTCTGACATGGTATCAAATCTCACTAAATTGGTAACAATCTTCACGGGGAAATCCTATAATACCAAGAAAACTTAAGAAAGGCCAATAGCAGAAAATCCTTCTTGCACTAATCATTTACATTGCTCCAAAGTTGGCTTCAACCTCACTGTGGTCACATTATGGATTTTTAATGCAGGACTCATCCTGATGAACAGGATTGTAGCTGCAATTTTTTTCCTTTTTTTTTAGCTATATTTGTTAGGAGCTGTTTCAACTAGGTTAAGGGTTCGTAATCCATATGATTTTTTTTTTCATTCCATAGACATGGATTTGGGCCTTCTGGATGAATTACAATCTTTCCTATCACATTTTTCTCGCGACTATTTTGAATACTACTTTCTCTTTTCATTCACTACTGCTGTTGCAAGTCCAATTCTCTTTATTTGTTTATTCTATGTAGTCGACCTCAAGTAATTTGGAGGAAGGCTAGTTGAATTGATTTGTATTGTTGTTGATATGTGAAGTTTTTTCGAGCTCAACACATAAATTGATGCATATATAGATGTGATTTCTCGCTCTTACCAGTAATAGGAGAGCTTCTGGGAAAATTTGGAAAACCGACTAAACATGTAAACACGACCAAATGAAATAAAAGAACTACCTTAAAGAGTAAGGAATGTTAAAATCACATTCAAAATTAAACTGGAGATTATAAATGCAAGTAAATTTTTCTCCCTGTTCTGTTCTAAAACTTGGGCTATTAACTATCATTCACAAATATAAAAGAACAGGAAAGAACACCATACTAAGGAAACACCATACACACAAAAAACAAATTGTCTGCACTCCTAATATATCTATGTAACTAACATTCCCAGAGATACATGTGAGCTTCCTAATATTTCTTTACCACCCAGGATTACTAAATGTGAGTTTCAGTTTAGTTTCTGTAATTTCGGGCTAAAGTGCATCATTTCTCTCTTTTTGATGCTGATAAAGTAGGTCTAGTTGTTGCTGATGTTGTGATAATTTGAGTCCTAGAAATTCCAGCTCCTTGCATGAATATTAATAGTTTTCTATTGAGGATTACAAGTCTTAAGAATTTTTCAGGTGGTTGAATCTGCTACGTAGAATGTCACAGGTCAGGCCTATATTGTTTAAACCCTTCATCTTAGTGGATCTAGGTAGCATAGTTATTACTAGATGCTTACTAGTTCAAATCATTCACATGAATATCAACTTCTTTAAGTTCTGGATAAAATATTCCTTCATTCGTGGTCCACTATCAGTTTTGTCTATATACTCTACAAGACTACTATATTTTTTTAGAAGAAGGCATGCATTTGTATTTGTCTTCGTTCACATGAAAGGTACTATTTGTTGAATTCCATGGAAGGACAGATATTTTGTTGATAAACATTTTATCAGAACATACATATCTCTTTTTGATATCCGTGGGATTGTCGATTGGCAAAAATCAGATATCAGTTAGCTCAACAATAGGCCTAGAGCCATTCAAAACAGTAGACATGTTAATTTTGTAAGAATATTATATTTAGCATATATATATGCCTGGACATATGCTTGATGCTTGTGTTACTTTTGAGTCCTTCAAGTTAGATATAGAGAATCGTGGTGCCTCAAGCTAACCTTTGATTGCGGTTCAACTTATAGTGACTTTAGAATGGATGTGCTGGGCTAAATAGTTCCTGAATAGATGCACTGCTATGGATTATGTGAGAAGGATGATGGAAGATGTATAAGTTGATGTAAAAGTGATCACAAGAATAATGGTGAAAGTTCTTCAGATGGTTAGGTGCAGAGAGGTTGTAGCTGTAGTATCATTAAAGCAAGGTTTTAGTACGATGCTAATTGTGTGAACTGAAAATATTTTATTCTTCTTTTTGGTAATTAGGAAAAAGACAACAAACAGAAAAATATTTTGCTTATACCCTCAAGTAATTATGCATTTTTTAAAACTTTTTTTATACATAATCCCTCAGTTCCGGAGATTCATTGACCAACTCGTGAGTCAAGTAGTAGATTAGCCCTCTCTCTTCACATAATGACTTTACCCATTTATTAGTTGCAATGTGGTCGGATTCTCACCAATCAAGAAGTGTGCATTCTGGGTAAACCTAAGCATACCCATTTGCAGACTACCTAACAAGACAAACAACACCTCACAAACACAAGTTTCATATGCATCCAGACACAAGTTTCATATGTAAGCAACTAAGATATAAAATAAGTGTAGAATCAAGATTAATCACATAACTACCATAATTAATCTGGAAATTATAAAATTTCCCAAAACAACACCCTAACTAATTACCCCAAAAAACATGAATCTCAAGAGAGAGATTCAGGAGAGAAGGAAGAGAGACAGAAGGTAATAAAATGAGAGAGAGAGAGTTGCTCACAGAAGGTATTTCGTAACAACCCTAGCAACGAGATCTCTCGAAGATGGAGAGCCTGTCATTTGCAAAAAATCAGCTGCTTGTTAAAAACTAGGTCACAATAGTGCAAGCTAGCTAGGTTAGGGCACAAATAAGGGAAGAAGAGATTGCTTACCAAAGAAAATCCCAAGCAGCCGCAGTAACAATTGGAAGAAGAGGGGCACAAATCAGGGAAGAAGAGAGAGAGACGTGCTTACTAAAGGAAATCCCAAGCAGCTGCCAGTAGCAATTTCGTGAAGAAAGTGAAAGAGAAAACTTGGGTCCTAAAAATTTCAATAAGAGACGGGGTGGGAGGGAAGAACCGCGGGAAATAAAAATTGTGGCGCGCGTAAAATTTTTATGGTCAGGAGACAAAACATTTAGGACCGTACCAAAATTAATTATTTGGGAGGGGAAAGAGGAATGGTGTGCCAAATACTTACCGCTAACTCCTCTCTTCCAAAACAGGGTATTTGGGACCCTTTTTTGGCCTTCCCAAATAAAGGGGGTCACAAATAATAGTTTTTCTTGTAGTGGATGTTGGTTTATGAGTTCATGTGCAATGGATCGTTTATGCGTTGGAGGGCATTTAAGGAAGAATTTAATAAAATTGAACTTATTCAATTAAAAAAAAAAGAGGTATTTTACAGGTTGGAAATTTAGTAGGGTGAACTGCATGCAATTAATCCTTTTAGTTTTACTAGTAAGGTTCACGTGCGTTGCACGTGGTTAACGCACGTGGTGTTAATGATTTTTTAAAGTGATTTGCCAGTTTCTTAACTTTTTTGTTTACTTTTAATTTTTGGATTCTTTTTGTGTTTTAATCTTTTTAGTTTTGAGACTTATAAATTGTATTGTTGTGTGTTTAGGTTTTTCGATATTTTGTTTTTCGGTAATTTATAATGTAAGCTTTTAGTCATTATATTGCAACTTATCCTACACATTTGTCTTTTTTATTGGTTATTTTTAAATCTTTTTTTAATACCAAACATGAATTCATTCACTTTTATCGGTATTGGAATTGAAAACAATTTAAACTTACTTTCTTAGATAAGCACATTGTTGTTGGAAACTTAGCTTATGTCATTTATGAAATTTATGACTCTCTTTGAAAAATAATAAATTGTTTTATAGAAATCAAACTGACAATCCCAAAGTATATACTTACACTCTAAAATACAAAATTCACCCAGAGTATCTATAAAGTCTCATTTTACCACCCAACCTAATTTTTGTGTCATTTTCATATGTCATTGTATATATAAGTTTTTTCTAGTTTGTCCCCTAGACACTACTAAGGTTACCAATATGACGTTTAGGTGCACATGGTATTTCACGTGAAGGACATTTTGGTCATTTTTAACAATGTTTTCTGTGCTTTTATTACCCAAAAAACTTCATTTTCTTATTCTCCGACAACGCTTTCTCTTCTTCTCCAACAATGACATCTTATTTAAATTTTAAGTGAGATAAAACTTAAGAGTGTATAAATCTTTTATTCAAATTTTTAAATAGAAAAATAAATAAAAATAGTGCAGAATCATATCAGAGAGAGATAAAACACAAGAAGAGGATCACATTCAGGTGTCAAGGCCGCCATGAATAAGAACTCATAAAAAATTAAAGTTGTCAGAGCTACCGATGTTAAATGACCAAGCCACAAACATAATGCATAAGCATACACGATGAATTTCAAAACTCATATTTGAATTCATCACAAATGCATACGACAATGATGAGCCACGTCATGATTCAATCCGTCTTCATCGTCTGTAGCTCAAACTCCAACAAATTTCTCCTTGGCACCATTGATATGGTTTATGGTTTGAATTGAGAAAATTCTCGATCTTAAACATTATTTGCTACCATTTTTATCACTACGATTACCACACGTTACATCAGAACACTACAAGAAAACAGAGCAATTGAAACGGAAAATTCCGTTGCAAAAAATGAAAATCTGTTACAATTAGACGATTGAAACGAAAAAAGTTGGTTGCAAATTCGGTTTGGAAAACACTCGTTGCAAATTTTGTGCAACCGTATGTATTCCGTTGCATGTTATTGCAACGAAAACTGATCGTTGCAATTTCAAATTTTTCGGTTGCAAATGTGCTTCCAAGGGTAGATGACGTCCGTTGCAAATAGCAACAAACTTTTTCCGTTGCATTCTTGCAACATGCTTTTTTTGTTGCATTCTTGCAACAGGCTTTTTTTGTTGCATTCGTGCGACAGATTTTTTCGTTGCATTTTTTGTTGCATTCTTACAACAGACTTTTTCGTTGCATTTTTGCAACAGACTTTTCCATCACAATGTTTATATATTTCTGTTGCAAGTTCGTAATTGAAATTTTTTTTAAAAATTATTATTGCAACAGAAGATACCGTTGCAAAATTTATATCATAAAATATTTGTTTTTACAAATAATGGATATATATATATATATATATTATCGTACCTGATTGAACATTTCATATTTCACATTTTACAAAAAAAAAAAAAAAAAATCCAAAATCAAACATTTAAAACAACTCAAGTTTAAGCATTTCATTTAAAAATCATTGTCGAAGTGTCAGTGTAACGCCCCATAATCTTGCATGTGCATTCTATGCTTGTATTTGTGCTTTCTTGGTTGATTGCGATCATGTTTACCTAGTTTACAAACGTCTTAGAATCATTCTTAAATCATTCTTGAAGTTCTTAACATGTTTAGAATCACGAAAGTCCGTTTGTTGAATCGCCGGTTTGATCGTTTTGAATTTAGCCTTAGCGATTCCCCCCGTTGCTCGTATTTGCTTCTATTTCGACGTACGAAGTGTTCGTTGAGTTCTTGGCTTTATATTCAGGTCTTATTCATGTTGAAACAAGTCCCTTTCATGTCCAAGACATCCTAGTTTGAATGACGTTTGATTGTAGTTTGATACGTTGTTCATTCGTCGCGTGGTTCGCGCCTTGTTCTAGCTTGTTCCGGGAGTTGTTCGGGTGTGTTTCCGACTCATTTTGAGTAGGGTTAGACCTTAGAATGGTTGCCCAAAAGTTTGGGACCATTTAGATCAAGTTTAGATCAAGTTTTAGACATTCTGGAGCCGAGGCGGCCGCATGGGAGCTGGTGAGGCGCCCGCCTCAAATGCAGGGAGCAATTGGAGAATGGTCTGAACTTTGGGGAGGCCTCAGCATCTGAGGCGGCCGCATGGCCTAGGGTGAGGCGCCCGCCTCACCTGCTACTCTGCTACGGGTTGATTTCTTCCTGTTTCGGAATTTGACGAATTGTACCCTTCAAACCCCTACTTAAACCTATCCTAAACCTCCCTAACCCTTCCTACTTAAGTCCTAACATCCCTAACTTATTTTTAATGATGGATTAGTAGGCTTGTTGATCATCCAAACCTTATCCTAAGAATCTCAAAGAGACCCTAAGGTCTTGACACATGTCCCACTCACCCTTTTGACCACATATAAGCCCCAAATCAGATTTTTGACCCTCATTCTCACCCTCTCTCTTCCAAAAACGAATTTCATCTCTCTTAAGGTTCTTCCATGGCTTCTTGAGGTCTCATCCCTTGGTCTTCATCAACCATTCATCATTTGCCCAAGAGCCTTTCATTAAAGTTATAGAGCTCGAGAAGGGGAGCATTTCCATCCGAATAGTTTCTTCTATTTCTTCCGTTGGTGTATAACAAGGTAAGTTACTCTCTTCTTCATCTTCTTCTTTAGTTCTCATTGACCCTAAGGAAACAAAGCCTATGGTGGTTGAGGTCAATGAGGACACATGTTATGCTTCCTATGCTATATTCATGTATGTTGGGATTTTGAGCTTGTTAGGAGCATGTATAGGAAGATTTCTTGCCTATGAAAGTATATAAAACTCTTGTATCTTGATTATGTAGGACTTTGAACATGTTAGGAACATGTATGGTAATTGTTGATGAAAATGTTGTTAAGTGATAATGGCCTAAATTGAGCTTACATGAGATGTGGTATGTTAAATGTGTTATATCTTCAATTTTGGACTCTATGATGAACATGTATCATATTATCATGCCTTGGTAAATTTATGACCTTGAAGAACTTAGTAATGAACTAGGTTGAGATATGAAGCACATAGCTTCAACTACCCTAAATTTGGGAATTTAGAGCAAAGACTCAACGGAGTCGATTCTAGGGAAGATTTGAACTTGATAAACCCTAATTTCAATCCCTACGAAGTTTGGACAACGTTTGGTCAAGTTTACTCAATGTTTAGTTGAGATTATTATGTGCATTTGAACCCGTTATGATTATTTGGTTATGAGCAATTGATTGCCTTGACTTGGTTTATTGTAGAGAATTATACCCTACTTGGTCGGTCGAGTTCGCTCTTGTCGAATTCGATCATTATTTGGTCTTTACGAGTAAACATCTACTTGAGCATTGCATTAAGTCCAGCTGGCACAATTTGGTTTGATTTTATGTCAGGGTAGGACGATGTATAGCCTTCACGAATTGAGAGATTCGTGCTCGCTATGGATCGCCGTACCTGGGACCTCACACACCCCTCCATTGTAGGCCGCAATGGGGAAGTAGCCCCTTTGCCGTATCAATAAGTGCGTCACTGGCTGCTATTAGCCGGCGGAGTTCGGTATATCGATGCAAAGTCACGAGCATCGTAGTCACGATATTGGGTTAACAAACAATTTTGCAGGAGCTACGAAGCGGCCGTGCCTATATCATATCCTAATTGTATGATTTATTTTCTTGCACTTACGTGAAACTGTGCTAAGTGCTATATGATGAACGTGAACCCTAATTGTGATAAATGCCATGTTATAACATGATCATGCATTGTAGTAACTTACTAAGTCTTTCGACTTACCCTATTTGTTTGTTTTGTTTCCTTAGATCCGAGCCGAGGAGCCGGTCCGGGATAGATTCGCTTGATCCACGTTTGGTTGTTTGTGGTAAAGGTTGATCTTTTGGACATCTTCTAGTTAACCTTTTATTTTGGTAAGGACGATGGGAAGCAAGTCATGTAGACTTAGCTTGGGCTTATGTTGTTTTGATGTTATTGTAACTTAACTACTTAAACTTGTAATCTTTTGGTAAGCCGACTTATATGTCGAGCCTGTTTATTATGTTTGGTTCACTACAGTTTTTCTTCCGCTAAAGCTCGTTATTTATGTTGTTGTTATTGTCTCCGGCATGTTGTGGCCGTTGAGGTTATTATAAGCATGTGTTAATAATTGTAGGAGTAGTTGTTGGGTTCCGGCTGTAACGTCGCCGATGACTTGTTTAAATTAGGTTGCTTTTCCGGCCAAGTGTAGCCGAGTTGTTGTATGTATGCGATGTTGCGCCACATGATTTTTGTGATCCTACTATGCATGCTTGTGTTATTATCTATTTGGACGGCGCGACTCGGGATCTCGCATTGGGGTCCGGGTCGGGTCGTCCGCTTGGTATCGAGCTATAGGTTAGGCGTCGCGGGATAGGTTCCATGGCCTAGTTGGGTTGGTTAATTGTGTGTGAGTCTAACGTCGAGTGAATTCTTGTAGGAGTCCGATGGTTAATCCAGGAGAGGTAGACCTGGGAGAGTTCGGTTGAACCCGAGGTAGAGGTACCGCCGCCGAGGATCCTGTAGTTCGGATATGGCTGAGTTACATCGTTGCAGATCGTTAGCTTTTCTCGGCCGGGGCAGCCGGAGAGCAGGGAGAGAGACCACCACCACCTCCACCACCACCAAGGACCGACACTACCCTTAGAGAGGTTTCTTAAGCTAAAGCCTAGTTCATTTCTTGGGGAACCGGCCGAGAGAGGCCGAGTTATGGATGGAGGAAATGATTAAGATATTGTCCATGATGGGTGTACCGACTTGAGAGAGAGTTATGTTAGCAACCTTTATGTTTAAAGTGAGCCGCCGAGCATTGGTGGACTGTTTTGAAGGAGAGTTGGGAGATGCAACAAGTTCCCATTACATGGGCCAACTTCCAAAGAGAGTTTAAGAATGAGTATGTGGGATGTGGTTCGCCTGATGTGGTTCGCAATCGAGAGAGAGGAGTTTTATGATCTTGAGCAAGGTAGTATGATCAGTGGCGAGTATTCCGCAAAGTTCACGCATTGAGCCAGATATGTACGTATCCGATTCCCACGGAGGCACGGAGAACGCAAGTTTGTGAAGGGGTTAAGAACCGAAGTTTAGAAAGCAGATTTTAGCGCCAAGCTCACCGATTATCGGACCGCTAGCTTGATCGGGCATATGAGGTAGAACAAGACATTGATGAGCACAGGTTAAGAATAATGCTAGTAATGCATGCGGACTACCCAACGAGCGATGTCGGAAACAATTCGCACGGTGAGAAGGGGTTATCGGAACCGTGATAGGAAAGGAGGAGGCCAAAGTAGGCCACAATCGGGAAACAAGGTAATAATACTACTTCATCTAAGGGGCAACAAGGACAACGTAGTGGGAGTATGACTTGCGACTATTGTCGAAGCTAGGTCACAGGCTTGATTGGTGCCGGGCGAAACTTGGAAAGTGTACAATTTGTGGAGATGGTACTCATTTTAGGAAGGAGTGCCCGAAAGGCTGGGGCAACTCAGCTCAGGAGCCAAGGCTCAGTGGAGCCAGAAGTGTAGACGGGAAACCCAAGGTTCAAGGCCGGGTGTTTGCGCTTGATCGCCGCGAGGTTCGGGGTCCACGGTGATTGAGGTACTCTTTCTATTCGATCATAAGGCTCGAGTTCTCATAGATCCGTGGTCTTCACACTCATATGTTGCTTCACACTTTATTGAGAACCTGCGTTTTGCCTCAACCTTTGCCATATTTGCTTGAAGTGTCTACCCCGCCGGGGAATATATGCTTCGCTGCCTCCAAGTGTTTAAGTCTTGTGATGTTTTGGTGGGTGACCACTTTGCATGGATTTGGTAGTTCTTCCTATACGTGACTTTGATGTTATTCTTGGCATGGACCTGGTTATGTGCTTATCATGCTAGCTGGACCGCCATAGAAAGAGAGTTACCTTTTTCTATGCCGGTGTGCCTGAGTTTACTTTTTGTGGGTGATCATGCTTGAGGACGTGCACTTTATTTCTGCATTGAGGGCTAGAAAGTTATTATCTCAAGGGTGTACGGGTTATCTTGCATGCGTAGTTGATAAGAGGAAGTCTTCGCCTAACTTAGAAGAGGTCCCTGTAGTGTGTGAATTTCCGATGTGTTTCTACCCATCATGCTATGCCACCCGATAGAGAACTAGAGTTTTGCATTGAACTTATTCCTGGACTTCACCGATTTCTAAGGCACCATATAGGATGGCACCCATGAGCTTGGGTGGAGTTGAAAACCCGGTTGCAAAACTTCTAGAGATTGGTTTTGTTAAACCAAGTGTGTCGCACTTAGGCGCTCCGGTCTTGTTTGTGAGAAAGAAAGATGGGAGTTTGCGGTTGTGTATAGACTACGAGGGATTGAATAAGGTTACTATTAAGAATAAGTATCCTCTACCCCATCGATGACCTTTTGACGTTGCAAGGGTCCATTGTCTACTCTAAGCTTGATTTGAGATGGGGTTACTACCAATTGAAGGTTAGAGAGGAAGACATTAGAAAACGACTTTTCACTAGGTATGGGCATTTGAGTTTGTGGTGATGCCGTTTGGGTTGGCGAAGCCGGCGTGTTTATGGATTTGATGAACGTGTTTTTCACAGGTTATCTTGATTGCTTTGTTGTAGTCTTCATTGATGATATTTTGGTATATTCGAAATCTCGGGAGGAGCATGAGAAACATTTGAGGATTGTGTTGTCTATTCTTCGGGAGAAAGGCTTTCGCCAAGTTTAGCAAATGTGCCTTTTGGCTTGAGTATCTTTCTTGGGGCACATAGTTTCGGCGCCGGGATAGCCGTTGATCCTCTAAGATTGGCGGTGGCAATTGGAAGAGGCCTAGTTT
>JABEVN020003149.1:0-19216 GCA_013146195.2 Codonopsis lanceolata | reverse complement strand
GATGCTTGTCATTTACTTTGGTAGACCTTGCAATTTGATCGGAAGATACATCATGATGGTTTCAAGAACACGTATACTTTTGTTAAAAATGGTGAGAAATTTATTTGGGTCCATCCAAGTTGGAGGGTGTTCCTAAACCTTCAAAGGGGAGGGAAATAATTTACTCTAAGTCTCAAGTTGAAAAAGTAATTTGTGAATCCATGGAAGCATTTGTTTTGGTAGTTTTGTGAGAATGAAAAGGGAAATGTTGTCCCTTTTTCAAGTTTCAGCCCCTTCTCTTCAAGAATTTCATGATGTGGTACCTAAAGAACTTCCTCGGGTCTCCTCCAATGCGGCATTCATCATTGCATTGATTTGACTCCTGCCTCACTTCCAAACAAGGCAGCCTATCGAATGAACTAAAGGAGCATGAAGAGTTGCAAAAAAGAAGTTGAAGATCTTCTCAAGGGTATTGTCCAAGAAAGTAAAAGTCCTGTGTAGTTCTAGCCCTTATTCTTCCGAAGATAGATGGTTAAATTGGCACATGTGCATTGATAATAGAGCGGTAAACAAAATTACTATCAAGTATTGTTTTCCTATTCCTCACCTTGATGATCTTTTTGATCAACTTCATGGTTTCAAGATTGGTTCTAAAATTGATCTTCGAAGTGGCTACCATCAAATTCACATGAGGCCGGAGATGAATGGAAAGACGACCTTCAAAACAAGAGATGGTCTTTATGAATGGTTGGTTATGCCATTTGGTCTCTAATGCTCCCTCTACTTTTATGCGACTTATGAATCATATTTTAAACCCTTCATTGGAAAAGTTTGTTGTGGTCTATTTCGATGATATTCTTGCTTAATTTAAACGCTCTGGCAGGAAGAACATTTGGAGCACCTTCGAAGGTATTTGAAGTGTTAAGAGAGCAGAAGTTGTATGCCAATTTAAAGAAATGTCATTTCTTTTACAAGTAAGCCCCGATTTTCTTAGGCTATATCATTTCCTCGGATGGCATCAAGATGGATGACAATAACCTTGAAGCTATCCTAAGCTGGCCAATTCCTAAATCTATTCATGATATTCGGAGTTTTCATGGCCCAGCTTCATTTTACCACAGGTTTATTCAAAACTTCAGTACCGTTATTGCTACTAAGCTCCAATATTGCAGTTACCAGACTTTGACAAGGTCTTTGAAGTAGATTGTGATTCTTCAAATGTAGGAATTGGGGGTGTTCTTAGCCAAGAAGGTAAACCCATTGCTTTCTTTAGTGAGATGTTGAATCATTCTTGGCGCAAAGACCCCGAACCTTCGTGTATTTGACTTTCTCGTGTTGCATGCTTTGTTGTTAATGCGTTGAGTGTTCGTCTTAACATGATAGCACCTAAATAAGTCTCATTGGAGTCTTAGTATCTTCCATATAAGATTTACAATGTTCATCTTAGTTGTTATATGCTTGGTTGAGAGTTTAGAAGCATTGTTGCTTCATTTGAGCCTTAGGGTTTCTCGGGAATGCCTTCGTTGCTTGTATTGTTTGTGTTTTCAACTTGCGAGAAGTTCATTTGAGTTCTAAACCAAGTGTACTAGTATTTCCCATGCTTGCACAATCAATATTCATAGATTTGTTGCATTTGGAAATAAGATGACCAACATATCACTTCACATATTCATGCAGTCCTGTTTTTGGGCGAACTTCGGGAAAAGTCTGGTACCAATCTACTAAAGAGAATTTTCTAAACATTTAGTATGTTTTACCTACATATGTTAGGATACTCTCTGTAAAATATGGTATTTTTCCAAGGTGTATAAGTACGTCATTTAGGTCTTGACTTACGGCTGTGCCAGAATTATGTTTTCAGGAAATCAGCTTCTGTACTTGAAGTTGTAGTAGCCATATTTTGATGTATATGAGTCCAAATTGAGTAATTTAAAATTCTAAACTATAGTTTAAAGAGTCTAGTTTCATAAAAATCAATAATCACCTCATTTGGAGGTGTGACCTATTTTTGGTCGATTTTACAAGAATGACTGTCTGTTTTCCAGAATCTGGTTTTGTGAGTTTTGAGTGGATTTGGCTATTGACTCTTGAACCCTTGGCCCTTGGACGTCCATTGTGACTCAAAGCCACCTTTGTTGACTTGTCTAAGACCCTTGTGAACCCTTGGATCATGGCCTATCAATGGTCTTCATGCCTTAGCCAATAGAAAGCCTCTTAATCACTTCACTTGGATTAGGGACTTCTTGTGAAGTATATAAACACAAAATTCATCCCTTCCATCCATTTTTTTTATCCATAACCAGAGATTCAGAGACATAGCTCCAAATTTCGTCCATGGAGGTCACACCAACTTGAGAGATCATTTCCCGGAGATCCGGTGGTCCGATCGTCGAACCGAGACCGCCAAATCGAAGCTCTCGATCTTCTCTACAACAATCCTTGCTCTAATCAACCTTTCCTCCATTAATCTTAGGACTAAGGTACGTTGAGAAATCCCTGAAATTTTCATGTTCAATAAAATGACATGACCCCTTCATTATAGTTGCTCTATTGATGATTATGAACATCTTTTGTGAAGACAAATCCTCCAATTCAACCTTTGAAACATGTGTAGGATTTTATGAATTCTCTATGAAGTTGTGATTTTGACATTTTATAAAGCATGAATGTTGTTTATAATGAGCTTGGGAATAACTCTTGTGAAAGAATTCGGTTCAATTCAAGGTTTAACAAAATCACCGAAACTAGGGTTTGAAACTCGAGATTGTGTTTAAGGCTAGTTTAAGATCATGAACGGCCTAGTTATCGAGTTCTAAATGAAAGGAGAACTTAGGAAAGAGCAATGTTATGCATATAGTATCAATGCTCTATTTGGTTGAATTTTAGTAAAACTCACCGGAGTTGAAATTTGGGAGTTATTGAACAATACCGACTCCACATTCAATCCCTATGACGTTGTAGTGCGTTAGACTAATATATTAGCTTACGTGACTTTGGGATGGATTGAAGGACATGTTTGATATGAGTGATTATAAGACTCAATCGAGTTCTTATGTGGTTTATGTGATTGTGTGAAGCAAATGCACAATTGAGATCATGTTGTAGAATGATGTATCTACTTGGCATGTTGAATTCTCTCTTGTCGAATTCCTACTTGATTCTTTAATAAGTAAAAACACCTACTTGTTAAATAAATAATTTGAGGACTATTTTATGAGAAGATTTGGATTGGGGCTTTCTTAGTACTCTATACATGGAGTCTACTTGTATAAGTCGCTAGGATGACCATGTTGTTATCTAAGACTCACCGGTATGGTTTGACCTTACGGGTTATTACCGCTCTAGTGTTGCTTAAGTCTTTGACTACCATCGACTTTTGTGTTATTGAATGAGTTACTACTCTAGGAAGAGTTTAGTAAATGGCTCCATGATCCGAGACTAACGGAGTAGTCTTGGATAGTACTTAATGGATGATGGTTAAGTTGTGACTCTGTTGAATTTCATAGGTGAATGTGGAATACTGAGTATATTTTATATTATGACTAAATGCATGATTTCCTACCTTATCAAGAATTGATTTTTCTATGTGTTTCTATGATATGACTTATGAGCATATTGAATGTATTTGCCTTCGTGCCTGATCTGTTCTACAGTTAATGAATTGTGGTTAACTTGGATTCTACTATTAAGTGGAATTATGAATCAAAATTTAACTAAGCTTGATTTCACAATAATCAACTTGGGCTTCCCTTATATAATTGACTTGGGACTTGAACTAAGATTCCTAAATGGAATGAGAACCTTGCTATGCCTCAAACGAGAACATAGAAAAGAGTCTTGGGACACATATAGTGTTCAAACTCTATTTGGTTGGAATTGTAGTAAAGACTCAACGGAGTCGAGTTAAGGAACAATTGAACCTTACGAGGATCGTGGTGAGATCCTATGATAATTATATTCCAGTTGACTAGATTACTAGCTTTTGGGACTTGAATTGAATAGAGTGAACAAACTTGGCACTTATGATTTAGGGACTCAAATGAGCTCCTATTGTGGTTTTGTGATTATTGTAACAATGTGCATAATCGTATGAGTTTAGTAGATCATTATATCTACTTGAGAATTAGCAAGTAAACATCTGCTTGTGCATTGCATATAAGTCCAGCTGGCATTACTTGAGTTTTCATGATGATGGTGGGACGATGCATTGTTTTCACGAATTATGGGATTCGTGGTTGCAATGTATCGCCGTACCGGATTCGGGTTTCACACACACCTCCACTGCTAGCTACAGTGGGGAAGTAGCCCTCTTTGCCGTAACCAAAAGAGCGCATTGGCTAGTGCTATTTTCCGAGTAGAGCTCGGACCGAGAAGAGAGCTCGGTACTTTGATACCGAACACGGTATCACCGGCACGATTTGATTAACAGTTGTGATTGCAGGAGCAATACGACGGAAGTGATTTGGTATCTTCTCTATCCTTTATGTGGCTTACTATGGGCACTTATGTGATAACAAAGTGTTAGTTGAACATGAGATCTTATTGACCATGTTTGTATTGGCTGATGATACATGAGAGATTTGATATGTATATATAGATATATGCATACTTGTATATGAGATATATATGAAAGACTTGATGTGTATATATATAGATATGCACACTTATGCATGATGATTTTATGGGAGATTTCATATGTATATTTAGAGATATACATACTGATATAGGTGTATATATATAAACATGCACCCTTACACGTGGTAGCAGTGTGAATAGCTTGATTCGTATATATAATGATATGTATACTTGCATATGATGTTTTGTGGGAACTACCTTCTAATTCATTTGATTTGTGTGTGAGCAGGGAATTACACCCTGGTTCATTTGGACGGTTTAGTAAGTAAGAAGGAGTGGATATCTTGTGGAGTATCGAAACGATACGACGCCTCTTCACGGGTTTTTATGTCATATATAAAATGACACCCTGGTTATGTTTATGTTACATAATTATATGTTGCATATATATTGTGGTAGCGTACTGGGTCATTATGACTCATCCCGTACTTGTTTTTAGTTGCAGTAACTGATAGCTGCATTGAGGTCGAGTAGTTCGTGACTGTAGCAGGGCACAGCTGGTCGATAGATCGAGGTTAGATCGTGTGGTTCGTGTTTGTAGCAGCCGACTTTCCCGAGTAGCAGCTTGTGGAGTCTTGTTCCTTTTTAGCATTGTCATTAATTTAATGTACTTTGCTATTCTTGTGAGATCGACATTTTGTAAAGTTATTTAGACTTTACAGTTGGGTAGAATACTTGGGTATTTGTATTGGTTTTTCTTGGGCCGACGTGTCGCGTCGTGCCTTGTTTGCGGTTTTAGTATTTATTTCAGTTGTCTCCCGGGCACGCAGTAGCTTTGGGGAATTTCCTTATTCTAGTTTTTATAGTTGTTGCTTGACCCCGGTATGCTTTAGCCGTTGGGTAATTGTTATATCAGGTTGGTTCTTTGTTGAAACGCCGGCCTGGAGTGCCGATGGTTTGATTAGCGTCTGCAATGTTGCGGCACGCGAGTTTTGTTTTTCCTCCTTTGAGAGATAATGTCTCTCTTGGTTTTCATTGTCGTTGGTTTCGAGCTTCATAGCTTGGGACTTCTTTCTTATATTGCTTCCGCTGATTCGATTTTTGAAATACCGTATTTTAGTACGGTGTTATGTTCATGTTTAGAGCGAGTTTGCTCGACTGTTTGACTAGCACTACTGCTTATCAAGTGCTTGTCCTCTTCTTAAGTTAGTTCCAGCGGCACGACCTTGGGATTTCGTGTTGGAATCCGGGTCGGGTCGTCACACCAACCACAAACCACACCGCAAAGCAGTTCAGAGCCATCTTAAAGTATTCCATCTTAACAAGGGTCAACCATACGAATCCTACTTTCAGATACTCAGCCTAGCAAAATATCCACTTCTAAACAACATCCTACCACATACTTATAAATTTTGTGTAAGTTTTAGCTGTATCCCTTCTCAAGCATTTCTGTTAATATTACTATTACTCTTTTCAACTACTGTATTTATTGATCTACACCATATCTCATATTCAGGCTACTTCTACCCTCTTACACACGTTTATTTCCATTATATATAATGTAGCTTTAACACACATCCATCTTAAATTATCATCTAGATGACATTCACTTTTTTGAACATGTTAGTTTTTGAGTGGCCAAAGCTCTGTAGTATCTGGTAAACTTTGAACAATAGCAATCTTAATAACTGCCCTTTTCACTTGGCAGGTAATGTTCACATAATTTTCGGAGTCGCTTCCTTGTGCAATTTGTTACATGAATGCCCCATACAATTCTATAGTTTTTAATTTTTAGAAAAGAAAGTTAATTAAAAGATATGGGAGGAAGAAAAGAATTGCACTTTACAAAAAGGAAGTGGAAGAAGAAAGAAAAACAATAGACCATAATCGGGAATGCAGCCAATTCGAACCAAAAATTAAATATGGCAGTTTTTCATTCCTGCGCAAGATCCTAAACGAACCGAACAGCCATAAATATCACCTAAAATAAGCCTTAAATGATCTTTCTCCAATCATTCTCAGCATTCAATAGACAAAGCATAATCTTGTTAAAAAATTCACCCATGAAACTTGGCGTCTCTTTGGAACTACCACATCTCAAACGAGTTATATTTGAACTGAAACCCATCCTTTTTATCTTCTTCCGGGCATTTGCAAGTGTTAAGTTGTTTGCAAGCCCATCTAAAAGCTAAGGCTATTTTGAGACAAGCCAACAACGTAGATCAAGTCCTAACACTACCCTCACATGTAACCCTTCTAGCAAGTGGAGAGATAAAACAACAAGCATCGCTGGGTGAATCACAAAGCAAAACATAGAGCAAGCTAGTGTGCAGGGGTGGAGCCACACTAATTGAAACAGGGGCTATAGCCCCTTTTTAGTTAAAGGAAAATATATTTTCACTAGTAATAATTTGTAATGTGCATTTAGTATTAGTGTAATAGTTGCAAGTTTGGCCCCTGCCCCTTTTATTTTGCAATAACACATGAAAAAAAATTATAGCATTAGTTTGGCCCCCTTCATACATGATCTGGCTCGCCCGGTACGCTAACAATATTAGGGAAACAAAAACAAGTGGGGCGACTCAAAACCTAAGACCTTAAGTAATCACACTTTGGAACCATGTTAAGTTAGAAACTCATTTAAAAGCTTAAGCTAATAAAGAGAGAACTCAAAAATGTAATTCAGCCTTAACGGTGAGAAGTTCATTACCTTTCATTTACCTATCTTTAGGGTACATTCACATAGAGCTTTTTATGCTCACTTCTCGAGAAAGAAGCCTTGACCAAGGACTTGTTGCAGTTCCTTTTGGTACATTAACCTATCTTAAATTAGACATCCCACAAAAGATCAACTTCATTACCTAAAGCATCAGGAAAAATAATCGTGAAATATTAGTACACCAAACTAGATGTACTTCTTTGGCAAAAGTTTTCATGTTAAATGCTACCCTCAGTGCAGTAATGTTTATTCATAAAAAGTCATTGAACCTCTGAAAAGACCTTCTATACAATTTCTTTACTTATAAAAAAAAAAAGAAAAAAAAGTCATTGAACCTTTGAAAAGACCTTTTCCATGATCCGGTAAAAGTGATGCCTCTCTAACAAAAATTGACCTGATAACATATTTATGCTCAAAGATATAATAAACCGTTCAAAGGTAGTCCAATGGCATCTTCAATCTGGAGTCGGTGATTTGAAACCGATATAACGGGATACTCATATTCAAGATGAAGTGGATGATTAAGACTAATGGTTGCTTGAATTTAGCGTAATATCACTGGCTAATCATTTTAAAATGCTCACATCAAAGTCAGGAAATTAGTTAAATGCAAGACAATAGGTACAAACCATCTATCTCAATTTCACCCGTCCTTAGACAGGGGCTATCCAAGATAAAAGTGGAATAGGAACCAATAACAAGTAGGAATTAGTCAATTTAAGACATAGAATCCATACAGCATGTTTACCAAAGAATCATAATCTTTGACAAGTTGAAGGATTTGAAGCAGGAACAATGACGCTTCAAATGTCCATTCATTTTATGCAATATCTCGAGAAATAATCTTTGGAACCTTCTATAAAGGGTAAACCCAAGTGAACCCAAGGGGTGGGAGAGATGGCAAAGGCACTCAGGCAAAGACCTTGAGGTCCTTGGTTCCAATTCTCATACCAACAAGGGGTCACACTGACCTATAAAAAAAAGGGTAACCCCAAGTAGAAAGCGACATCTATTTGTGTTTGATCTTCGGGCTTCCTGCCTATGGTCCAAACACAAAATACCACCTTCTAAGCCTGCTTTGGCATGCCATATACTCTTTATTGAAAGATAACCTCCAAGGTCATCAAGGTGTGTGTGAGCAGACATCAAGTAGAGGCAAAGACCTTGAGTTCCTTGGGTTTAATTCTCATACCAACAAGGGGTCACACTTACCTATAAAAAAAATGGTAACCCCAAGTAGGAAGCAACATCTATTTGTGTTTGATCTTCAGGCTTCCTGCCTATGGTCCAAACACAAAATACCACCTTCTAAGCTGCTTTGGCATGCCATATACTCTTTATTGGAAAGATAACCTCCAAGGTCATCAAGGTGTGTGTGAACAGACATCTGAAGTATTTTCCCTTCTCAAGTACCAAAATTGCTGACCTCTAATTGCCATTAAGTGTAAATATGCGACGATCCTATCTGCTCTATTTCTGATCCTACATTAACCTCGGAACTTTGGGTTCCTGCACCTTGCCCGAAATATTAATCAAGTATCCTTAATACAAATATACATAATTATTCAGTTCCCACACGAAGCTTTTAACTAATAAGCTTCAGATGGGAACCAAAGCTCTTTCTTACACAAGCAGCCCATACATCATTCAGCTCCCTTCTTCACATTGAAAGAACATATGATAGTGAATCTAGGTTGCACGGACACTCCTTCAACCTAGCGTATCTGGTCGTATCCGTGACACAAGATACTTCCGGATACACTAAGTTGAAGGCGTGTCTGTGCAACCTAGCTAGTGATTTCCTCCTATGCAAGATCCCTTCCAAAAGTTCGGTCCTCAACCAAGTCATCCATTTTATTTTCAAAAATGCTATGTCTACAACTAGTTTTACAACTTTGGTAACAACTACCGAATGTGCACGTGCTAGGAAAACCCGAAGACAATAATACCCTTGTGTTTAGAATCCTGATTGCCGCGGAAATCCCATGGGCTTCGCACTTCCCATCTCTGCGGTCTCTCTTCCTCTTCACCCCTTCCCGTCGCTGCCGCCTCTTCTCTTCACACCCTGCAAAGGTATCCTCTCTATCCATGAACTAAACACAATGAAATCAAAAAACAAAAAAATTACAGATTTGGACACGTAATCTGCTCATTGGTTCTCTGTTTCTTTTGTAATCAAATTCCTGGTACTTCTCTAATTCCTCTTTCTATATACATCTGTGTGTAACTGAGATTGTAAAGATCTTATTTATGTTATTATAATGATGGAGGAAGTCAATTATGATGCATACTTTTGTGGGTCTATATTTACATTAGTTACAGTTATGATTGTTGGCTATTTTGTAAGCCTCACTAATACGTGAAGCTTCCTACTCTTGACGCATAATTGGAGTCTTAACTTTGGATTTTTGTTCTCACGAATACATTGATTTGCTTTTATCTTTTTCTTTTTTCTTTGTGAAACGAGGCAAGATCACATGTTTCGCTAAGAAACTCCGTATCATTCTGATGTGAATGCGGAAGCTTGAATCGCAAAATCTGTCCAACAATTTGGGACAGCCCTATGGCTGAATCAACAACCCAAAAAATGTAATCCTCCCCAAAACCGCCACAAAAAACGCTCCAAACACTCTAAAGACCTGCTCCAACCCACCAACAACTGACCCCAAACAGTTTGTTTTGAACATGATTTTTCCTTACCAAAATAGCTAACTAATTATCAACCAAACTCCCCCAACAAACCCTATTACACGCCTAATTAAGGCAGGCTTTAGGCGCCCCTATTAATTCTAGCACTCACACGCCTAGGACTTGCTCGGAAAACTCCGCCTAACGCTTTTGGACTATGGCTGTCCCAAACGATTGACGTCGTTGGAGATTATAAACGCTCAAAAACTGCACGACTGCATAGAGTAGGCTGCCACGAAACAATAAGAAGAAGAAGAAAGAGAGAGGGATAGAATCGGTTTCACCGAACAAGAGAGAGGACCAGCCGCCCCTTTGTACCCCTTCCAATTGTGAGTCTCGGGTCCCTTTTCTTCCCAGCCCAAACAGTCCAAGAAGTCTTCTCCATTTGTGAAGGCTGCCTCCGTGGCTACCGCCTTGATGGTTCCTTTCCCTTTCAGACTTGGTTTCATTCTCACTTATAGTCAACCCAAGTATTCCCATGCAACTTGTAACATTCTCCATTGCAACCGCATCACATTCTCTTTAGATGATTTCTGTAACAGAGGTTGTATTATGTAATGCCAACTACAAAACTTTCTAAATGTAAATAAAGATCATATATATTTGATGACAATGGCCCAACTAACCCGGTTATTGAAAAACTAATTTTCTTTGTATCGAATAGTGACTACTTCCTAACAAAATTTTGGCCAAGTTCCTCTTTCGTCACCATCGGTGTGTTGTGTAAAATTGAATCAATTATTCCAGGAACCATAAAATTCACCACCAATGATAGCACAAACATTTGTTTTAAGTAGTATGACCTAAGAAGTAGTCAAACTGAACTATGACAAAACAGCCTTAAAGTCTCACACCAAACCATTAATAGTTATGCCATGAAAAGTTTTCTGTTTTGAACTTGTATCTTTACAGTTGGTATCTCAAATATTCATGTGGGATGTGATACCAGATGTCTAGAATGAACTTGTATCATTCATTTAATATCTTAACTTTCAATTATTTGGTATATGATGTAGTTGATTCCCTCCGGAAAGTTAAGGATTTCCTTGTAGCTTTAATTTGAAAGATTAGCAATTGCATTTAAGAGGTTGCAATAATAATTTTTCATTTATACCTAAACTTTTTTACAAGATGGAGGGAGATGACTTATCGGAAGCAATGCTTGACGAAGAAGAAAATGTTGAACAACAAATTATTGTTTTCGAAGATGAAGCCAATATGGAAGAAGAAATCAATGGGGAAGATGAAACCAATGTTGGAAGACATGAAGATGATAAATTTGTAGAACCTAAGTGTGGGATGTCATTTCCAGATTCTGATGCACTTTTCGACTATTGGATGGCCTATGGTACAGCAAAGGGTTTTCCGGTTAGAAAAAGAACATCAAAAAAGGTTGATGGGTTAGTATCCTTCATTACTTATATGTGTTCTTTAGGAGAAAAGCCTAGCAGTGCATCAAGTAATCCTTTAAAGCTTCAAGCAAATACTCGATTAGGATGTCCAGTTAAGTTATCTGCACATTTGAGCTTAGATGGACAATGGTATATTACAGTTCTCAATCTTGAACATAATCATGCATTAAGTCCGAGTAAGTCACGATACTTTCGACATAATCGCTCCATTCCTACTAAAACCAAACGAAGACTTGAATTAAATGATAGAGCCGGGATTAGAGCAAATCAAAATATCCGTGCTTGCATAGAGGAGAGTGGTGGATATGAGAATGCAACATATATTGTAGGTAAAATCTGTCTTTGACCATGTAATTATTGAAATAACGTTTAGTGTATCAGTAAGCAAATGCCTTGCTGTTGGGCAGCCCTAGTCCTATGAGCACGTCTACTTGCATGTCTTCTTCAATAATCCAAAAATGCAAAAAATGCAAAGAAACCACTTCACAGGAGTACCACCATTCCGTCTACCAAACCTCTTAAACTTTAGAAGAGTGTGAATAGCCTTGCTGTCCCTTGAATCTCTGGCTTTGTACGTGAATAGTGATGTTTTCTATGCAAATACGGATGGGCTACCCGTGCTACCTGGTAAGTGAGGTGCTTAGAGAGTTTTTGTATGTTCTCAGTCCTTTGATTTCAAGGTTTCTACTTTAACGATACGCTTTAGCTCTTCTACATTCAGTTGGGTGGCATATCTCATCTTGTTATTTATCGCTAACTCAGAAATATCACTACATTGAACATTTGACTTGGTAGTGTCTTGGCTCGAGATAAGTCGAGAGAGGTGCAACAAATGGCTGACTTTGTTACATCATGTAGAATAGATGTCTACTCAACTTGGGGTGGGGTTTTCTTTATTTCAGCGGAGAGGAGGGACCCCACCCCTTTAGCATCTCTTTTTGTTGAGTCACCGTAGTTTGTTGACATATCTAGTCCTCTAGTTTAGCTTACTTTAGTAAGTTCGGTTTAGTGTTTTACTTTTTCTTTCTTATCATATTTGGATAATTGGATTGCTACCTCTGAGAAGACTAAATCACTCCTCAAGTCAATTTGATCATTGAAATTGTGTTCTCGAGTTCGAAAAATTTAACCAAATATGCTAGGATGCAATCAAAGGTCAAAACTCTTATAACACTCCAAACAAAGATGTTCTAAAAGTCGTTCTAAAGGCTCCAAAATCAAGGAGTAACTCGGTAGGAGGTTTCATAATGCACCAACTCCTCACTTTGTTTGCGCTAGATTCACAGTTATCCATAAAGTAAAAACCATGAAGCCCATGAGGCGACACTTGTCACACATAGAACTTATTGGACAAGTATACAAAAAATAAAATAAGAATAGAGTAGAGAACACAACTTAATCGACTTTACGAAACAGGTTGGAGATAGCATAAAATGCTACACAAAATAAAATTGCGCAACACGAACTTAAATGAGAAACATGATCAAGTTAACCGCAGCAATCCATACCTTGTATGCGCTCGTAGTTTGACCACCTCTAGTGGCTATACCCGTTACGTAGTGCTATGATCATCACCTTCGTAGTCCTTGTATTTGAAGAAGAGGCGTAAGTGGTAGCCCTAGGCGACAGGTTGCTAGTAGAACCACGGCGAGTGAGATGAATCTTGCTCAGGGCCACAGTTGCGATAACTAACGCCAAAAAGTAGAGGAAGAGTAGCAACACAACCAGAAGCATAACCTATAACCCATGTAAACAATGGAGCATGAGGATGCTCATGCCTCAACAAAGACAAAACAACAACGGCTGCTATAATTTGGCTCACGCTTATAACCAACTCAATAGATATCCAATATCCGAATTTAATGGACTCCTCAGGTCGGCGTTCCCATTCCTCTCCTACCAAATGTCGTCTTCCTTCCATTTGATCCATTGTTAGCGGTAGAAAATGATGTTGAAAGGGCGGAGCTCCATTTGAATTTGATCCATTGGCGGTCGAAAATGAATGTTGAAAAACAGAGCTCTCGGACTAGTAGAGGCTGGTCTTCATTCATGCGGAATTTAAGCCATTGGTTTGTCTATCATGGGATGAGCTAGAAGAAGCGACTTCAACTTGCTACTTGTTATGTCAATCACATGCTCGCTCTCGTTGTGGTTTTTCGCTCCATTAACGGTGGAAGTTTGTTGTATTGGATTTTACGATGTAGTCCCGATGAGAGCGGCCATCTAATCCCAAAGAAATCAATAAGTAGAAAACATGGGATGGGAAATCCAAAGCCACTTCACATCACACTTTCCACTTGTACATAAATATCGCTGAGGCGGCTTATGCGGTTGGGTAGTCGGTTGTACCTTACAAGTTGCATAAGCGACCTGCGACGTGGCTAACCAATCAAGGATTTCATTCGCTAGAAGTTAAACGCATCAGACTACAACATGCTTGTTTTCAGATTAAAAAACCCTCTTCCTAGCACTATCTCAACACATCTAACCCCCAACTAGCTGAGCTCAACTACATGGCATTAGCTACAAAACAAGACCATACGTTGCAATTTGTAAATTAAAATGTGTGAATATTGGGGTCCCAAGACATCAGTGCAATACAATTGGCAACACCACAGGGATAATAAGGGGGAATTGACCATAACAATTATTATCAGTAAAAAAAAAGTTACTTAAACTGCATTCAGTCTTAAATAAATGTGATCACGCCACGAAAAGGGGGTGCCGAAAGCCTCGTCGCACGTGACTAGTCTGTGACGTCGTCGGATGGATATCTGGCTGGTTCGTCTGCAAAAGTGGAGGACAGTGAGTGGGTGGGGGTGTTCCCCCAAAACCCTTCGATGTGATAATCAATATAATGCATGTGAGAATCATAGAAAAATATCAAGTGGAGGTTATATTTTAGTTTTTGTAACTGACCGGGAGGGAGGGAGAGAGAGAGGTTGTGAGAGCCCCTGTTGGTTTTTCCCTGCCTTTTGAAAGAATGGAGAGGCTACCCTTGTAGGAAGAAATCCCTTCCTTTATATATGATGAACATTTGTCTGTTATTGGGCTTGTGCCCTATCTTGGATGAGGGCTTAGGCTTTCTTTTGGGTACGGGTTTGGCCCAATCTTCAAGGTATAATTTTATGAATACTCTGTTGGGCTGTATTTTCGGGCCCATTATTTTGGTGCACATCAGTAGCCCCCCTACTCCTTACGTTTCGAGGTTTACCTCAAAGGTAAAGAGTATTATTTACTTCAATTCTGTCTTGTCGTGCTGAAAGTTAGCAATTTCTGTCTTGAGCCCGTAGAAGGCTTCTTCAGTTTAGTGTTGGATATGGCGGGATATATTTGTGTAAGGGCTTGAGTTGACAGAGATAGGATAATTGGTACTAAGACCTCGAGTAACTGATCTTTGGTTAAGTGAAGGTCTTCAAGAAAAGTGGTTGGTCCTCGCGTACCGAGGATCTTCAAGAAGACCGGGCCATAAGGCCGTAATAAGATGAGTCTTGGACTTGGCGAAGATTCATAAGAAATCCGGGCCATAAGGCTGTAATAAGAATAGTCTTTGGCTTGGCGAAGATTCATAAGAAATCCGGGCCATAAGGCCGTTATAAGAATTATATTCGGCTTGGCGAAGATTCATAAGAAATCCAGGCCATAAGGTCGTAATAAGATCAGTCTTCGATATTGCAATCATTTAGGCATTTGTAAGCTGCTATGGCATTTGTAAGCTACTATGGCAATTGTTCGTTGCGACCTTCCCCGTGTACCGAGGATCAGTCCCTTGATTTCCACCTCGCGCACCGAGGATGGTATTGAGCGTTGACGCTCTTGTTTATTGCGACCTTCCCAGGTGTGAGGGATCGGTCCTTTAATTTCCACCTCGCGCACCGAGGATGGTATTGAGCGTTGATGCTCTTGTTTATTTCGACCTTCCTCGTGTACCGAGGATCAGTCCTTTAATTTCCACCTCGCGCACCGAGGGTGGTATTGAGCGTTGACGCTCTTGTTTATTTCGACCTTCCCCGTGTACCGAGGATCAGTCCCTTAATTTCCACCTCGCGCACCGAGGATGGTATTGAGCGTTGACGCTCTTGTTTATTTCGACCTTCCCCGTGTACCGAGGATCATCCCTTAATTTCCACCTCGCGCACCGAGGATGGTATTGAGCGTTGACGCTCTTGTTTATTTCGACCTTCCCCGTGTACCGAGGATCAGGCCCTTGATCTCCACCTCGCGTACTGTGCACCAAAATAATGGGCCCGAAAATACAGCCCAACAGAGTATTCATAAAATTATACCTTGAAGATTGGGCCAAACTCGTACCCAAAAGAAAGCCTAAGCCCTCATCCAAGATAAGGCACAAGCCCAATAACATACAAATGTTCATCATATATAAAAGAAGGGATTTCTTCCTACAAGGGTAGCCTCTCCATTCTTTCAAAAGGCAGGGAAAAACCAACAGGGGCTCTCACAACCTCTCTCTCTCCCTCCCTCCCGGTCAGTTACAAAAACTAAAATATAGCCTCCACTTGATATTTTTCTATGATTCTCACATGCATTATACTGATTATCACACCGGAGGGTTTTGGGGGAACACCCCCACCCACTCACGGTGCTCCACTTTTGCAGACGAACCAGCCAGATATCCATCCGACGACGTCACGGACTACTCACGTGCGACGAGGCTTTCGGCACCCCCTTTTCGTGGCGTGATCAAGTGGTTCCGTTGCCGGGAATCGATTTCATTGTCATCTCTACTCACAGATTCTATCGGCCATGGCGGATCTCCGGTCACTGATGCCAGAACACTATTGAAAACAACGAACGCCATGGAACCTACATGGTTTAGGCAAATAAAACAAGATCGGTAGAGCAAATAAACACCACCAGTGTGTGCACACTGAGCAGACGAGCTCGAAGACACCAAAATCATCATTTTTCAAGCTCTCATGCGCCTCCACACACCACCTAAAGCCATGGAAAGCTGTACCACGTAGCCACCCTCGGGCCCTGCTCTGACCGAGCAATGTTGACGCCTCCAAATGCCAAAAACGAAAACAAAAATCACCAAAACCGCAGTCAACCGAGCCCAAATGCTCCTCCGCGAACCACGCCAGCCTGTCGAAGGCGGAGATGAACGACGCAAAAATTGCAGACAGCCGAACCCCCATGCGCTGCCACGCACCGCTTGAAGCCGCCGGAGACTCCACCGCTCTGTCACCGGACGGTATTGCCAATCAATGAGACCCGCCTTTTATGGGTTTCATACATAAAAGAAGAACAAGAGAAGAGAACCACGGGAGAGAGGCTCAAACATCGGCGCCGGAATCCACCATGGAAGACGAGACATCCCGCATCAACCTGGATCCGGAGTGGTTGGGGAAGAGGAAATCAAGCAACGCTATCAGGTGGTGTGCCTTGACTGGACGAGTCCAAGGCCACCACAACCGCCATCAACTGAGTTCAAACGCCCCTCCACGCATCATGCCAACCTGTCGGGGGTGGGGAGGAAGAACGACGCACCGGCACATGGCGAGATCAACATCGCCGGAATCGCCTCCATCCAAAACCGGACGCGCCATTACCTGCAATGAGAACAGTCGGTCCGTTCTACGCCTTTCCATGCACTGGATGTGCACCAAGGAAACAGACCAGACATGCCTGCAAGCCTACAACACGCCTGCAATGTCTGTGCTCTCAGACGTGGGTGACGTCACCCATGACATTGTCCTCCATTAGATTTGTCACATTCCGTTAACTTTCCGTCATCTTCCGTCAGTCAGTTAACGGGGACTTAACCCAGAGCTCATTTGAACGGGTCCAGTTCGTCAGAAATGTTCAGACCTGGTTCACTTGCCTCCAACCCGGTTCAAACTCAAATTGAACTGGTTCTAAAGTATTTCAGGTGGACTCTTTCCATTTTTGCCCCTCGTTTTTGCAGATTTTGCTCACATGACCTTGGTTTTATGTTGCTATCACATAAGTACTTAACTATGCATAATTTAAAAATTATAATTAATCCATATACTTACTTTATTGCTTCAAATTAGCATGTTTATGGTCGTAATTAATAAACAATATGATCACATTATATCTTGGGGACATTAATTTCCTTGCAAATCATTATTTATAACAATAATTAGGTGCATTGCATGAAACGATTAACTATGGACAATACTTGCCGACATTTTACAATTATTACCATGATAATGCATGAGATGCTATATTCATACCATTATCTCCATTTAATAAATTTTGTACAATTTAAATAATCCATCGATTATACATGAAATTATATTTGGAATAATTGATCACGTATCTGACCGCCCACTAAGGCGCTTGTGAATTTATTATATTTATGTGTCGGGTATGATTTATTTCGACTATTTAAAATTAAAATCACTTATGATTTACATATTTGTGTAACGATAACTCGCATACCTTCGACGATCGATGTTAGAACAATTAAAATACAAAATAAATGAAAAATAAAAACGCCAGCTACATTAAAATTTGAAAATATTATGACATGCTCTATTCGATACCATGAAATACGTGTCGCATAACTCGTGCCAAAAATCACATGTCATACGAGTTTCTTTAACTGCGCAGTACACTTGACTCGTGTATTGATGAATTGATTAAAATTTACACAAATTAGTAACAATTTATGCATGCGCATAGCCATCAAATCCCATACATTAGGCAATTAGCATGATAACAATTTGAATATATATATGTGATTAATTGTGTATCACTATGTTATGATTTTGCGAGCATGCATCAACGCACCTTATAACTAGCAACATTATTTGAAAAATTATGACACTATTATTACAATCGAAGACACACAAGCTCGTCAGTCTCATCAACTTAAGTATTATATTATTAAATTTTCATCGATATATAGTAGACAATTAAATATGATGCAAACTCGTCTACTTTTAGAAACATGACATGCAAATTGAAATTAGTTTATGTCAAGCTATAAACTCACCTATGCATGTCGATAAATCGAAAAATTGTCTACGTGAAACTCATAAACTATCTGTTTTATATTATTTGCTTGGCATGCATGCCTAGTTTAGTTAAACTATGGTAACATGATATGCTCGCATGATTTCTTAATTTCATGCATTCGAATAAACAAATTACGATGCGAAGTGTTGCAACCACTATTTATCCTCGCATAATATGCACATACTTATACAATATTATCGTATACGACCACCATGCTCGAATTATTACAAGTACGACAAGACTAAAATATTTGTGATGAAACATGATCTTCTGCTTATACAATGGCTTCAGCTATTCGTTGCTATTTGGAATAAATGCGAGCATGACTACTTACCTATTTACGCAAAAACAAATTCATAATCCATATTTTAGTTAAAAAAAATAAAATATATAGAATATGTTTGAGTCGCAATGATGCTTCCGAAATTTTCAGGTATAAAATACAAACGGGCATGGCCTCGGCAACCACGAGCAATAACACGTGATGCGCTCCTCTACAAGCAATTACATGATAATTTACAAGGCCACGTGCCCACCTCACCTCGCCGAGGTTACATTTTAATCCAAGCGCCCACATTTTACGACTCGTAGTTAATAACAATCGTTAACTGGGGCTGGGGCATGTGGAAGCATGAAGTAAACACAGATTTATTACTTCTGATCTAAGGATGTGCTCCTACGCTCAAGAAGTTGGGGGCTACTACGGGTCGATAAGATCCCCGCCGACGATGATAAAGACTACTATTTGAAAGATTCTCGCCGCCATATCTAGCCAATGCCCGAAGCCATATCATCATTTCTCATGCCTCGAAAGACGCGCTACGCCAAGGCCGAT
>JABEVN020003148.1:0-19216 GCA_013146195.2 Codonopsis lanceolata | reverse complement strand
CCCTTCACAGTTAATTTTAAAACTATTTGAGGCAAAACTTTTTGCTCCATGAAGATCCACATCATTCCAATGAAAGTAAATCAAAATATCGCCTTGTGGTTATAGATGCTTTTTCCAAGATTATTTTGTTTATGTTAATAAAAACTTGTCTCTTCTCATCCTTGGTCGGACCCAATTCAATCAAAGTGATCATGAATGTGCATGTTCTTTCGCCTGCTCGACCAAGGTTGCATCTTCATCCATAGGTTTTGCAAACGAGTAATATATAGGAGGCACCGCCTTTGTCTGAAAGAAATATCCACCAACAATAAGAAATAATCCCTTGGTGTAAGGTAAGAGATTATTTGAGATACTTAAAAGTAAAAACCCTGCAAAGCAGGAAACTTGAATCCATCCAGTCACTTCAACACTTGGCACATGAAAAAAAGACTATTCTTTGTCTCAATAAAACTGTGAATATGGATACGTTTGGACCAAAATTAGATATAACCTGAGACAGCAGTGAGTTAAAGCAAGATTATTAGAAAGAGAGCTCAATCATCACGAAAGTTACGAAATGAGAGCCCGAGAAAAAAATTAGGCATAGGAGATCAATAATATCGAAAATATACACCTTAAGAAATTGCCATGCTTTCTATGGTGCTCACTCCACCGAAGAAACAAATTCCCCATCCTCTCGGCTTTAGCAAAGAACGCTGCTCTTAGGGTCTGCCAAAATGTAAAGAGAGGAGGGGAGAAGAATTAAGCTTAATTTCCACATTTAGAAAAAAAGACCAGTTCCCGATTTCACCATGAAAGATGTTGAGTTAAACAACCAAGGCAGCCAACCATCCAAGTCTCTTCCTTTTTCTCGCAATTTGCTCACGCCTCCTGTTGCCTAAGCCTTTCACTTTCTTCAAGTGCTCTATGTTCGCCCCGCATAAGGTTTATCAAAATATTAACACTAACATCAACTTTTGGAACAAAGAAAAATCAACCGAAAGCAAAGCAGGAAAAGTACACAAAGTACAATGATGCAAAGAAAGAAGAAAAATAGAGCCCAAATCATTTTTCGATCGCTTTTTAAATGACACACACACACACACACACACGAGTAATGCTAGAGCCACTTACGAGCACTTAATTATGTGCATAAAATTAAGTACTTGGGTATAATACATAGTTATTAAAGGGAAACAATTACGTGCCATTTGACTTTAAGCCAACAAAGCTTGATCCAACAACCGAAGATGTGAAGGCTGCCGAGACATTTTAAGATGTTCTCGTTTGAGAGTGAAATTGGTAAAAGAAATAGAGAATAAGAAAGGAAGTGGTTCAACAAGTGATTAGTAGTTTAGAATTTGATGCGGGTGCAATGAAGCATACTAAATCAAGTTATACTGCTTTTTGAAGGCCGATTGAACGTGAGTTTGGCACGTTTGGACAGATTTTTGTGCGTGAGTTTGTTGGGGTTGGGAGGTTGCAGCCTAACACCCGCCGTGATTAGGCGTGGGGTAAGAGTGGTTGTTAGGTAGTTGGTTGCTAATTGGTTAGTTAATTTTGTAGTAGGCGAAATTGCTTACACAAACTGCTCGTGGCTGAAGTTAATTCCTAGTTTGGAGCAGTTTTTTAAATTGTAACTGCTCAAATTAAGCTGGGAGTTTGGGTAGTGATTTACAAAGGAACTTTATAATTTTGAGCGATTGTGGAGAGGGTTGGTGACGGGTTGTAAGGCTGTTTTGGAGGGTTTTTGGAGCAGATTTTGGGACCTGCTTGGGAGTTGTGTTCAGCCATAGAGCAGCCTAAAGGAATTACTGGAGTTACCGAGTAGAGCTTTCAAAGACACCGTGTTCCCATGTGGCAAAGATTTGTTCCGTAATCCGCGGGATGCCTGCTAGTGTTCAAATATTTGCTTGTGCAAAGGATTCTCAAACTCAACCCGTTGCTCGAAGGAGTTTCTTCCTGTTCAACAAGGTAACCGAATTGGAACCATGGTTCTACAGGCTTTTAATTTCGAGTCGCGTAGATGTTGATAAAACCAACCGAGTTACTATGGAGAATCAAAATTAAACTACTTGACATTGGATGGGAGTCATGATGGGCTTGTGCCCCTTCGAAAGAAGGGCCTGTACATGATGTTCAATGGTCATATATCGGGAAAGAATTTGCGCTTGTTTATGGATTTATGCCCGCAATGGCAATGTTGTTTGACAAGAAGTGCAATCGCTTACTAGAGCTCTGAACAGGCCCTTAATGTGTACTCAATAAAAATTATGATACACAAGGGTGTGACTCAAAGCCATATAATTTTTAGTGACTGCATCGAAAAACAGTAATACCTAGCACGGAATGCAATTCCAAGCATCCAATCATTTGTGGAATAAGCATTTACAAATCTCCCGGCCACTACCGCAAAACAAAATAACTTCTTAACAAAAAAGCAGAGAACATGCTTAGAAACAAGAAAGCAAAAGAAACTATCAAGGGAATTAATATTTCTCAATTGCCTTTCTAACAGCCTTCCCAATTTTCATCTTTAATAGAGATAGGAGCCCCGAGTAGAACAACTCTTTCTACAAGTCCACCGCCAATTCAAGCGAAAACATTAGTATTAGTCATACAAGCCAAACAACCAATGAGCGTAACAACAACTTGGAATTGGTAGATACCATTTTGATCGGCTTCACCAAAACCCGAAGACACTTAAAATCACCCGTGCTCCCGAGAAACCTACTAGTGTCACAGCCCGAATATGTATAGAACCCAAAACTCAATATAGTTAATCGCACAACTCGAACTTCGAAACAATGAAATACCCATGTTTTTCAGCCTTTTTTGACTTACCTCGTGCCCTTGCAATCCCTTGAGTAAGACGCCGCCAGCGCCTTTTCCCGCTTTATCAATTCTCAAAAAGTAAAAACATTAAAAGGAATTCACGCAAAGGACTAATATATTGCAGAAGGGAAGAAAAGAACACCATCCTAGCAAAACCCATAAGATCGCTTTCTCGGTGGTCCATAGCATTTGAGGATAGATAACATAAATCACACTCAAAAGACTTCAGAAATATTTTGTTGGGTCTAATAGAGATGGTGTTCGTGATGGGGCTCAATGCAGAGGAAGAGAAAACGAGTACTCAAGTTTTATGACATTGCCTTGGAGCGCCAAAGCAAAGTGTCAATGCCACATTGATCGAAGGGCTGGCCTATTTGCCCAAACCCTTCTCTCTATTTTAATAGAAAATACTTTTTGCTATTACAACACTACAAAAATGAAAGCATGTATCAAAATGGTCCTTAATGTACTACCCTAGACTTCGCCACCATTGAGGAAATTTTTAATTCCTTTTATACTTTTCTCCATTTACCTTGAAAGACACATGTCCTTTGAACAACTTTTTCATCACTATATTCGTGAAAAAGTACGCATTTGTTTGACACCCTTTGCGAAAATTCATTTATTCACCATCGCTATGAGATTGAAAATGGAAAACCATAGAGATAATTCCTCTCTTTCAATCTAGTGTCATAATAAACCTGTACGCAATAGTCCATTTGCTGTCAATAAGATCGCTGGTCGAGAGTAATGTTGCAGCCAAGCCAACGCCGCAAAAGTGAGCTTAATACCGCCAAGATTGCACCTCGGTCATCAATTCCATTGCAAGCCCCGCAACATGTAGTAGCGATGTCAACATCATGCACTAATGCTATTACTCAATTAACTAGTTAATAGTACGAAATCATTTACTTGAAGTGAGCCAATCCTCGAATCGCAAGGTCGACAAAGAATCGATTCTTGGACTCCCACCGCAAAGATATACCTAAAGAAACGAGGTTGTGAGAATTATGGAGACAATAATCATTCATTCATGGATAAAGAAGGCTTTAGCATTGATGTTCTCGCTTCCAAAATTTTAGATAACATGAGAAGGACCATACAGTAACAAGTTCATCATGCTATGCACTTCCACTCCCATGTTTCATTAAATAAAATCTTGAAAATAAACAATGGACTTGTGGAACTAAATAGAACTAAGATGTCAATAAGATTGGATAATAGCAAAGATATAGCAACATAAACTTTTGAGCTAGCATGGACACCATAAAAGAACTTTAACTTGCGCTTACTCGCTTCAAGAAATCCAAGGCACTGCCAATCACACAGGTTTAAGCCTTGCAGGACCATAACAAACACCAATTAGATATTTTCTAAACCCAACAGCAAGATTTCTACAAGTTAAACGTTTCATCATAAAGACAATGCAGTGGTGAAGATAGCCATAAACATAAATTTGGAGACGTTGACCCATTGGCGTGTTGCACACGTGAGTCCAATAAATTCCACAAATACAAACAGAAATTACTAAAACCGAGGCATTACTAATTTGAAATTTTAGTTTGTTATTTCAGCCCATTGATCTCTTGCATGAATGTGTACAAGCAGAGCTTGTCCCTTGAAGAAAGCAAAATATAGAAACAGGAAAATAAAATTGAATTTGTACAATCTCATAGATAAAAATATAAAAACGTAAGACAAACAAATTAAAAATACAATTGAATTCGTTACAATCTCAGATAAAAAGTAAAACGTATGACAAACAAATTTATCAGATCCCGGTAGGACCTCTCCACTTCAATATATGTCTTACGATGCTTAGCAATTCGGAAAAAAAATCAAAACTTGTTGGTTTATGAATGTATAAGAGGTTAAAGTAATCAAGTCGTTTATGTGTTTGTTTATATTGAGTTTCACGCCTGACCTGTATCTTGGAGTTGGATGATGGTTGCCTGAGGCTGAAAATAAGGAAGGAACGAGAAAAAGGACAAGAGAGATGGCAGCGCCAAATGTAAAGGGCGGGGCCCAAAAGAGTCATCAATTGGTCACGTAATGAAGGTGGTAAACTCAAAAATAGGAGCTTCATACTCCAAGCAAGAACTGAAGCCGGTTAAGAGGCATCATCATTTTTGCATCTCTATCTCCTTTCACATACTAGGCAGCAGGACGAACACCATTTCATTATCATCAACACAATCCACTAGAGTCTAGACGATCCTTTCACTTTGACCTTCAACTTAGACCATCTCTAAAATGGGTGGGTTTAATTGCTTCCTACATCATTGTCGCATTTGTAAAGAACAAATTCATCTTTTTAAATCTATTCTCCATTTAATACTTTTAATTTTATCATCAACCCATAATGGCATTAGAGCTATCTACATTTAGACTTTCAGCAATCTGTGCATTCTCGTCGAAATCAGACATGAAGAAAAATAGTAGTAGTAAATGTTTTTCAAAATTAGGGGGTCAAATTTTAGGGCAATCATTCACTTTGTTCTTAAATCATAAGTTCACCAGTACATGAAGAAAAATAGTACCCTAATATTTAACAGTAGTATAGCACTATAGCACACAACACAAATACAGACATACGACAAAGAGTGGGGGTGGGGGCATACCTTAAGAGAGTTGTTGAGTCAGCGGTACAGTCGGTAGACGATGACTGAAAATTGAGGGGATGTAGCGATGACAAAAGAGAGAACGGTATTGGTATGCTGCAATTATGTACGAATGAGAAGGAAATTGAGGAGAGACAAACAAGAAATAGGGAGAGAGAGAGAGAGTGAAAGAGAAATACCTGTGTGGAGAGAAGCAACGAGAGACAGGAATCGCTTCACAAATCTGTAGCAGAGAAGGAACAACAGAGAGAGAACGAGAGAGTGCGTGGAGACTAAATTTTGGGAAACCTAGCGGGGGGGAATTTGGGGAAATTTTGGGGGAAATCGCGGGAGATGACGCGGGAGAGTGAAATAGAAGGGGGAAATATATTTAATTAATATATTAATATATTGAGACATGGAACCGATGAGTAAATTTAGTAAGAGGGATGCACAAGCGCCCCAAAACAATGTATTTGGGAAGGCTATTACACAACAGTCCCAAATACTAAGTAATTGTACACAACAGTCCCAAATACTAAGTAATTGTGACTGTTAATTTTCCCTTCTAAAAAAAAGTATTTGTGATCGTTTTTTAGCCTTCCCAAATAATAGGGGTCACAAATAGTCACTTTTCTTGTAGTGATAGGTTTAACTCCAATAGTTATCGTCCAACAGCTTATTCAACTTAACCCAAATCCAGATGCACAATCCCTATTGGCAAACTGACCCATTCTTCACCTTGAGGCGTAAAACACTCCTACAGATCAGGTATAAATCAATTGCCTCCTTCGCCAAGCACCATCTCAACTTCCTCCACACCACCCCTCAACTGTAGCATGGGTTATTCTTAAATTTTATATTAAAAACCAAAAGTGTTCTGGGCACTAAAGTGAATATGAAAGCAACTGAAACAACTGTGGAATAAGGGCGTTCTGGACTATTTGGAGAGAACGAAATTCTAGGAGTTCGAGAATACAGAGAGGAGCTACGAGAAACTTAAAAGAGCAAACAATCCAGCTTTGTACTTTTGGTGTCACGATGTGGTCTCACATGGGCAAAGCCCATTTGTAGAGCTTGTGTATAACAGTTATGTAGGGATATAGGAGATCATGGATTTTCTATCTTTGTAAATAGGACGCGTCACCTTTTTTGGCGCCCTCTTTATATTTATATACTCTTTACTTATCAAAAAATATTTTTTTTCCCAACTGTGAGGTTTTTTCAGCATTGAAGCTCTATCCTTGTGGGATTTCTTAGAAGTCGTGCCATGTCACTTGTATAGCGAAGACCCCACAACAACATACTTCAAAGATCCGGGTTATATGGTTTTTTGGTAAGACGCCATGATGATCATAATCGCAATGCTGGGCAAGCTAATATAATGAAGACACTCGGTAAGATGTACTTAAACAACCATACAGTTAAAATCTATAGTAGGTGAATTTTTAAACATTGAAATTCTATTCAAGTGGGTTTACGTGAAACCATTTTACAAGCAAAGACCCCGCTACAATATCTACTTCAAAATTCTGGCTTATATATTTATTTATTTTTTTGCTGAAGGATCCTTTGTCGAAGTGAGTGAACGATAAATAAGAATCAAGGCAAGATGCTATTAACTCAAGAGTCATCATTTCGACATTTAGATTTTGATGCACTAAATAGCATGCATATAGGGTCAGTATAGAAATGTCCACGTGTTAAGCCGAGACAAACATAAATAAGACCAATTAAACCCAATAACCATTTTTGAAATTTTAAGTGAACCGAGAAGCACCTGGTACATAACACCTTTCTCCCCAAGTCAAATGCAATATCACAAGCCCCAAGTGTAGCAACAGCCTGCAGTCCAAGCACAAAGAATGAAATAGCATCTAAGTATTTCATCTTGCCATTAGTGATTCAAGAAAGTCAATCCTAGCCTATTGTCTCTGATGTGACCTCTTTTTAGCATCTCGTATAAGGACACTACACCCGCATCCAATTACACTGGCAGAAAAATCTAGCATGCTCTAAAATCTCCTATTTGCTTTTTTTCCACACAATTTCCAAACATGACACTACAGAGAGCAAGCATGTGATTGAATTATAAAAAAGATCAACTCACTTTTCAGATGCATCATTAGAGTTTTTAACAATTATTCAAATTATAGTATCCAGGGTTGAATCCAATCACCTTCTTAATTCTTATAAGCAAGTGGCTATGCACTAAATATTTCATTCAGAAACTGTGAGAAGTCATTTAAATATTGATGAAGAGAGATCAGAAATCACGGCAGAGAAGAAACAAGCCACTACAAAGAGGCTGCAAGCTTGTGACATCAACTCAGAAGATCCCTGTAACAAAATTAGCAGCAGTGGAAAGTGTTGGTGTCTTTGGGCCAGCTATCTCCGGCATACCTCATCAAGCCTAAGCGATGTGGTTGAGGAGAGATGGCCTAAATCGAAGAGGCCACCCTTATTGGAAGGGCATACCTCATCAAGCAGCAATTTTATTTTAAAATTAAAATTAAAAAACAAGGCTCAAAACAATTATTTACCAATGAGAACAAATAATCACAAAACCAACAATTGCAGCCCTAAGAAAGTTTCATTCATGATGGGAGAGTTCATATTCAGGCATATAAGCATATTAATTAAGGTTATCAATGAAGTACCTTGTTCAATTCGGGAGAGGGAAGAAGATGTATTTAGGCGCCTGAGGAGAAGCCGACCTCGAATTTTGCTTGAAGTAGACGCAACAGTGGAGAGCAGACGCAATGGTCGGAGGAGAAGTCGGCACCTCGAATTTCGCCAGGCAGAAGTGGAGCGCAGACGAGAGAAGACACAGAAGATGCAGTGGACTGGAGAGAGAGCGAGAAGTGAAGAAAAGGGGTAAAACGGTTTAGGTTATTAATTAGGTTGACTATAAGTAAAACATAAGTAGTAGGTTTAGACTTATTTTTACAATTTAATAAAATAAAAATTAATTATGATTAATTGCAACTGAAATTGTCGGGAGAATTTGAAACGAAAATTTATCTGTTTTAAAATCCCTTGCAAAATTAGACGGGTGTCTTCCCTCCAAACTTTTTGCCCAAAACATAATCCCAATTTTTTTAAGTTCTAAATATAAAAATATGATATTAATAAATACAACTGAAATTGAAACAGAAAATTGAAACAGAAGTTCATCTGTTTCAAAAACCATTGCAAAATTAGGCGGCATTCTTCCCTCCAACTTTTCCCCCGAAACATGATGCAACAAAATAGTTTTCCATTGCAATATGAGTTGCAAAATTAATTTTGCACGTCAATTTCCCTTGAGTACTTTTTATATTGAAACTGATTTCAATTCGGTTGCAAAATACAACTGAAATTGAAATAGAAAATTGAAACATAAGTTCATCTGTTTCAAAAACCATTGCAAAATTAGGCGGCATTCTTCCCTCCAACTTTTCCCCTGAAACATGATGCAACAAAATAGTTTTCCATTGCAATATGAGTTGCAAAATTAATTTTGCACATCAATTTCCCTTGAGTACTTTTTATATTGAAACTGATTTCAATTCAGTTGCAAAATACAACTGAAATTGAAACAGAAAATTGAAACAGAAGTTCATCTGTTTCAAAAACCATTGCAAAATTAGGCGGCATTCTTCCCTCCAACTTTTCCCTCGAAACATGATGCAACAAAATAGTTTTCCATTGCAATATGAGTTGCAAAATTAATTGTGCACGTCAATTTCCCTTGAGTACTTTTTATATTGAAACTGATTTCAATTCGGTTGCAAATTTCCGTTTCAGTTGCCCTGTTTTCTTGTAGTGGTCCCAACGGGCACAATAATAAGCTAGAAGGGGGGGTTGAATAGCTTATTATACACTTTAAAAACTTTTGTTTAAGTTCTTTGAAAGATACTTACAATCTATGGAAAATATTGAAGTAGCAGAAGACTTTCAAAGTAGCTGTTTCAAGTCTGCCGATAAGGACTACCGGTAGACCTTTGACAGGTTACTTAAGTCCTGCTGTTATAAAGGTTAAAGATAACTAAAGTAATAAATAGTTCAAACAGTAGACAAACAGTAAAGAAATAACACAAGTAATTTGGGATGGTTCACACTATAAAGAGTTCTATGTCCACCACCAAGGCAGTCAACCTTGGATTTAAATAGTGCACTATGTTTTCCACTAGATCTATTACAAAGAATATTCCTAATGGATCGTGTACAAAATATTGACTTGTGTTTGGGGTCTAAGGAATTAAATATCTGTATAAACAAGATATTTAATTCGTGCAGAAGTATAGTTATTGAATGAATAACAACAAGAAGTAGAGAAATAAATGTTGATGCACGGCTTCTTGTTGTTGACGAGGACTTCTAGATCTGTTGAGGATCTATTGAATGCACTGAGTAGTAAGTCTTGGAGTTGAAGAGTTTCAGAGCAATCCTTTTAGTGTTCGATGTTATTTTTGACTCCAGTCTTCAATGGCAGCATTTATAGCGAAAAGCATCCGTTCGAAAAGATGAAAACTCAGAAGGTAAAATGCATTAAATCTGTAGGTAAAATGGGGTCACCCAAATGCATTCGAAATTCGTCTTCACAGATATCTAGAGCAGGGAATGATTTCTAAGATCTTCTAAAACTTGGGCAATCTAGGTGTCGATCGAGAGTTGTTACGCATGCAGGTGACGATCTGCTTTCACCTCAAGCTTTCATTCGGCTTTGCAAAAAGTCATCCCTTTTGAAATTGCTTTCGGTGGGCTTGATGTGTCAGGGAATGTCTTAGATAAATTCAAACAGTGATGAAGATAAATTTGAATTAATCCATTGAGCCATTGCTGGATAAGACACGTCATGAGAGACCAGGTGGACACAAGGTCTGCCGTTTGTAAGCTTTTGAGCAGGTCTTCCGATGAAGCTTGTGAAGAGGTCTTTCGCTGAACCTGTAAAGTCCTATTAAAAACTATACTTGGCAAAGTTCTATACACAGTTGTCACGCTAATCGATACGCAGCCCGATTAGCCACTGAAGTATAAAACTAGGGTAATGAATTGAACAGATATAAATCTAACATAAGAATCAACATCTTCTGCAGTAGAAGATTTACCAACTTTAGTATTAATTTTCATAGGTTGCATAGGACCACCTCTTACACATTTCATTAACCGTTTATCTATATTGTTCATATATCTTGTAATTCTTTCCTTTCAAATATCAAAGTGATCTTCATCAAAAATGGGTACTTGAGTAACATTGTTTGATTGAAAAGCTTTTAGAGTTTCCATGATCGAGCTTTCAAGCTGTTAGGCTTGGAAAAATAATTTTCAAAAAGAAGGCTTTGATACCAATTGTAAGTCCAGTTGGCAACAAACAAGGCTAGAGGGGGGGTGAATAGCCTTTTAAAATTTTGAGGGTTGATTTGTAAAACTTTTATAAGTTGGCAGCGGAAAATTGGTAGTTGTTAGACAGCTGAAATTGGTCAGCTGGCTGAAGCTTTTAAAATAACTCAAGCTGAAGAAAGTTGGTCAGCTGGCTGACACAACTTTTTTTTTCAAAGAGATTTGCTTTTAAGGTAGATCACTGAATACAAAGAAGAAACTGAAAAACAATTTACCAGAACAACTAAGTAAACAATTATGTAAGTAACTGGCTAACACTTAAGCAGTTGAGAACTTCTTAAGTGTTAGGTCAGTTTGCAAGAGTAGAGATAATAACTGACAAATCAATTGAAGTGGTTCACAGTAAAACTGCTACGTCCACTACCAAGTTGGTCAGACTTGGATTTTTGAAATGCACTAATTTTATTAAAAATCTAGTTGATCTCTAATGGATCAGTGTACAACAAAAGACCAGTGTTTATGGAGAATGATTGATTAACAATCAAACTCGTGAGACAAACTGACTGATTTCTAATAAGTATGAACTTAGATCACTCAGTGTTTTCCTAAACAATAACTAGAAAGAAAATAATCAAATAAGAGTATCTAGCTAAAGTTTTAAGAAGACTAAGGCACAGAGAGAATTTCTTTTGGATTAGAATGCTTCAGACTTCTATCTCTTTTCAAAAATGCTTCCAGTGAGTATTTATAGATGAACTTCAAGAGTAACCCGTTAGGAACACATTTGAATTTGAAAATGTGTTTGGCAGAGCATACGTATCTTCATAAGATCACAAAGATCCTGTTGGAAAGATTATCTAACAGAATATCTACCAAAAGCACAAAATGAGAAAATGTCAGTACCAGTAAATGTTCAATCAAATGAGGAAAACTAGCTGACACTTAAAACGTTTTGGTCAGTTGAACAAGTAACTGACAAAGAATTTTTTTAATCACAAGCTGACCAAAATATCTTAAAACTTTCGGCTGACAACAAGTGGAATGATTTTAAGCAAATTTTTACTTTAATTCAAGATTCAACAGAAAGCATTAGAGACATCCATATGTATGATATCCCATTTCTTTGAGGCTGCAATAGATAAAAGGATTCTAACATATGTCATCTTAGCTACATGAGCAAAGGTTTCAAAATAGTCATTTCCTTCCACTTGAGTGAATCCTTTAGCAACTAACCTAGCCTTGTATTTGTCTACACTGCCATCTTGATTAAACTTAATTCTGAAAATCCATTTGGATCCAACTTTGTGTTTGTTTTTAGGGAGGTAGTCTAAGGTCCATGTTTTATTGGTTTCCAGGGCTTTTAACTTTTCTTCCATGGCTTTGCACCACAAGGGTCTTTGGAGGCCTGTTCATAGGTTTGAAGTTCACTGACAGTAGATATTTTACAAGAGTATTTCATATACTCAGTAGAAATTTGGTTAAAATTGCAGTAATTCTTGAAAGGGTAAGGTGATGTGGTTTTAGTGGTTTTGGCATTGTGAGTTTGGAGATGAGAAGGAAGATCAGTAGTCTTTAAACTTTAAAGGGATGGTTTTATTTCTTATAGGTCTGGTTATAGCAGGAGTATTGATATTAGGGAGAGTAGTGGTATTGTTGTTGGAAGATTCATTATTTATCCTGTTAATATCAGTATCTTGAGTGGCAGTAGTGAATTGATCTTCCTCATTGTCAGTCATAGTGGGCACATCAGAGGTAGGAAGCCAATTTTTATTCATAGTTTCAGTTTGGTTGTTGGTTTGAAGGGAAAATTTTCTTCACGGAAAGAAACATCTCTGCTAAAGAAGAGTTTTTGAGTGGTTAAGTTGTAGCATTTATAAGCCTTTTTGGTGAAGGCATAGCCAAGGAAGATGTATTTCTGAGCTCTGGGCATAAATTTGTCTCTGTTGAGAGCAAGAGTAGAGGCATAACACAAGCATCCAAAAGTTTTAAGGTGATTGTAATTAGGTATAGTACCATAGAGGGCTTCAAAAGGAGTTTTCAGTTTTAACACAGAGTTTGGTAGTTTGTTGATAAGATAGGTAGCAGTGAGCAGACACTCTCCCCAAAAATGTATAGGTAAGTTTGATTGGAATTTGAAAGCCCTAGCTAATTCTAATAAGCGTCTGTGCTTTCTCTCAATTCTACCATTCTGTTGTGGTGTTTCAGTACAAGAACTTTGATGGATAATCCCTAAAGAGTCAAGAAGAGAATTCATCTCAGAGTTAAAGAAATCAGTGCCATTATCTGATCTGATTTCTTTAACACTTTTATTGAATTGAGTCTTGACCATGGTGATAAAATTATGTATTAAATGGCAGACATTAGCCTTGGTTCTGACGAGAATGGTCCAGGTAGCCCTTGTGTGGTCATCCACAATGGTAAGAAAAGAATTGTATCCATCATGTGTGTGGTGTCTATAAGGCCCCCACACATCACAGTGTAAAAGGTCAAAGGCAGATGTGTTGTGTGAGTTACTTAGGTTAAATGGTTGTCTAGTCTGCCTAGCTAAGTGACAGATGTCACAGTGGAAGTGGTTGTAGTTATTAAAGTTTAAGGAACACAGAGAATCAATGTTTTTCATAGCATGTAAAGGTAAATGGCCAAGTCTTTTGTGCCATAAGTACATAGGATCAACAGGAAGAGAACTGTAATGAAAATCACTATCAGAAGAATGAGTAGAAACATTGTTATTTAAGCTGAAGGAAAAATGATCTGCAATGCCATATTTCATATCCGTCTCTTCATTGTGATGGCTGGTCTGAAATTTATAGAGACCTTCAGTAAGTCTACCAATCTCCTTGAATGTTTTCTTGGCAGGGTCCTGAATAAAGCAAGTGTTAGTAGAGAAAATAAGATTGTACTTGGTATTTTGAGTAAACTTGCTTCCAGAGAGTAAGTTAAATTGAAAGTCAGGGACAAAGAAGACATTATGAAGAGTAATTTCTCTGGTGAGTTTGACAGTGCCTTTATGAGTGATTTTGGAGCTCTTTCCATTAGGCAAATGAATAAATGATTGAGTAGGAATAGGATCAATAAGGTTGGAAAAAGAATTAGTTATATGATCAGATGCACCTGTGTCAATAATCCAATCCTGTGTTTTTGATTTGCAGTTGGATAAACAGAAAGTGTTCACATAGTTAAGAGTGAATTTAGAATTACCTGCCATGCACTCAGTAGTGTTCTCGAGAGGGGAGTCAACCTTACCACAATTGATTTTAGGATTGATCATGGATAGGAGTTGAGCAACTTGTTCTTTTGTAAATTGACCACTGTTGTTGATGTTATCTTTCAGACAGGCAGAATTGGTGAGCTTTGGTTTGGCTTTGTTATTTGGCATCTTGGAGGGATCTGGTTTTGTACCATATAAAGGATGCCAATCTGGAAATCCATTAAGAAAGAAGCATTTGTCTTTGGTGTGTGAGTCTCCATGGCAGTGATCACAGAAGAATTTTCCTCTTGAGTTATTCCCATTTTTACCAGAGTTTTGAAAAGTCTTGTTAATTAAATAATTTGTTTCCTCCATTGTTGTTGTTGAATCTTCCAAGCAGAACAGTTGGTGAGTCTTGTTGATTGAAGGAATAACCATATTGCCTTTGACCTTCTTCTTGAATTAGCATAGAAACAGTTTTGGACAAAGAAGGTAGGGGAATCATCCGTAATATTTGACCTCTTACATCAGTATAAGAGTCAGATAATCCCATTAAGAATTGAGTGATCTTGTAAGCATGATCATAATCTTCACGGATTTTGGAGGCTCCACATGTATAGTCACATGTGCAGTTGGGAATAGGTAAAAGATTCTGTAATTCATCCCAAAGTCCCCGAAATCTGGTGAAGTAAGCATTGATAGAAAGGGTGCCTTGAGTGCATAAAACAATAGTTTTCCTAATCTGGTAAAGTTTAGGTGTGTCACTTTGGGAATATCTGGCAAGTAGATCTTCCCACATTTCACAAGAAGAGGAGAAATAGACAATGCTTTGACGAATTTCAGGAGAGACAGAGTTAAGAAGCCAAGAAATAACCATTGAGTTACATCTGTCCCAAGCATTGATGTATTTAGATTCAGGTTGGGGTTTCTTGAATGTCCCATTAATCATGCCAAGCTTGTTCTTGGCAGAAAAGGCAATGGTAATGGCTAGTTTCCATTGGGTGAAGTTATTTTCGGTGAGGAATTCAGAAACAAGATTCATCCCTGGATGATCATGGGGATGAAGATAGAGGGGATGACTAGGAGGTAATTGAAAAGTGGTTTCAAAGAAATCATAATATTTTGTTGTTTGGCTGGTGGATTCTTGAGTAGTTTTAGAAACATCTTTAATAGAGGGATTGGCATCGGTCATGGTGAGATAAAGACTGGAAATAAAGACGAAAAGAACAAAGCCAAGAGAAAAAGGAACAGAACTGTAGATGAAGATGAAGGCAGTATACTCCAGGAGATAAGTGTTGATTATGAAAGAATTTCAGATGAACTTGGCTCTAATACCATGATAGAAATTGAATTACATGAGTGATCCAGATTATTGATATTGAGAAAACAATGTGTAAGAAAATTCTTTCTTTACACTCCTATATGAATTTTGTAAAAACTGCACTACAAATACAGAGGGAGCAAACTATATATACTGCTCTAACAGCCAAAGATCCTAACTAACTTGTGACGACCCGACCCGGACCCCAATGCGAGATCCCGAATCGCGCCGTCCAAATAATCAAGTTAAACCCATAAGCATGCACAAGTAGGTTTACGAAATTCATGTGGCGCAACATTGCATACAAATAACAACTCGGCTACACTTGGCCGGAAAAGCAACCTAATTTAAACAAGTCATCGGCGACGTTACAGCCGGAACCCAACAACTACTCCTACAATTAACACATGCTTATAAAACCTCAACGGCCACAACATGCCGGAGGCAATAACAATAATAACACTTAAACAAGCTTTAGCGGAAGAAACTGTGATGAACCATACACATATGAACAAGCTCGACATATAAGTCGGCATACCAAAAGAATTACAAGTACCAAATATTTAAGTTACTACAACATACAAAACCCCAAGCCAAGTCTACTTGACTTGCTTCCCAACGTCCTTTCCAAATAAAAGATTAATCAATTAATAGTCCAAAAGAACAACCTCGCTCACAACGTCCAAGCGAACACGGAAATCTAGCGTGGGACGTCTCCTCGGCTTTGATCTAAGGAAAACAAAGCAAACAAATAGGGTAAGTCGAAAGACTTAGTAAGTTACCAAAATATGCATGTTCATGTTATAGCATGACATTTATCACAATTATGGCATTTTATCATCATTTAACACTTAGCACCTTATTCACATAAGTGCGTAAAGTAAATCATACAAGTAGGATATGATAGTCACGGCCGCTTCGTAGCTCCTGCAAAACATTCATTCGTTATCGGTTCGTGCCATCGATGTTATGTGAATTATCGACTATCGCCGAGTCATACTCGATCTCAATAGCAAGCCAATGCGGCACTTAACCGACACGCAAAGGGCTACATCCCCACCGCGCTGGAGGGGTGTGAAGTCCCTGCGGCGATCCATAGCAAACACGAATCCCATAATTCGTGAAGGCGATGCATCGCCCCACCCACGACTTGATAAACAAAACCAAATTATGCCAGCTGGACTCAATGCAATGCACAAGTAGATATTTACTTGACTTAAACCAATTAAGGACCGAATTCGACAAGAGCGAACTCGACCAACCAAGTAGGGGTTAATCTCTACTATAAAATCATATCAAGGCAATTAAATTGCACAAAACCAATCTTTCACAACAACTTGTTATAAACAAACAACCAAGCTCATACTTGAGTAACCCAAGTCAAACGGCGTTCAAACTTCGTAGGGATTGAAATTAGAGTTCAACACGTTCAAATATTCCCTAGAGTCGACTCCGTTGAGTCTTTGCTCTAAATTCCCAAATTTGGAGAAATTGAAGCTATGTGCTTCATAACCCAACCTAGGTCAATTCTAGGTTCAACAAGGTATAAATTCACCTAAAACATTTCAATGTAATTCATGTTCTTCATGTAGTCCAACATTGAGGATACAACACATAACAAATTTCACACATACCACATAGGCATAATTTAGGGCATTTCCAAATAACATCACTTTCATCAACAATCATAACCCATTTTTCTAACATGTTCAAGACCTCAATTAACATGATACAAGAGTAAATTAAACTCTCAAAGGCAAGAAATTCACCTAGACATGCTTCTATCAAAATCATACATTTAAAATTTCAAATGGAAAGCATATGAAGCATTTATGTGTCCTCATTGACCTCACACATCATAGACTTTGTTTCCTTAGGGTCAATGAGAGCTAAAATGAAGAAGAGTAACTTACCTAGCTTGAGTGAAAACTCAAGAGAATCCAAATCCAAACGGTAAAGTCGTTTTCGTCTCACCCGCCGAGAACCTAAGTTTGGCGATCAACGATTGGAATCCTTGGGGATCGGAAGAAGAAGATGAAGGGCTAGCCCAAAACTCAAGCCCCAACTCTCTAATGTGTAGGAAAAGGATGAACAAATGAAAGACTTACTAAAAATCTGGTCAAGACTTGGTATTTATACCTCCAATCAAGAGAAGGGTACAAGGGGTATTTCTCAAGTGCAATTAGTGAGTGTTAGGGAGTAATCAAACACTTAACCAAACTAAATTAACCTCTAATTGATGTTAGGACTTGATTAGGACTAAGTGTGGGTATTTAGGAAGGGTTTAGAGGGGGTTTAAAAGGGGTAGGATAGGCATTTCACGACCTAACTCAAAAAGCAGGGGAAGAAAAATCCCGTAGCAGTGCTAGGTGAGGCGGGCGCCTCACCTAGCTCCATGCCGCCTCGTTCCCGAGGCTTCTCCCAGAGTTCGATCCATTTTGAATTTGCTCTCTGCGGTTGGCGGGCCTCGCTGAGGTCAATGCGGCCGCCTCGGCTCCGAATGTCTAAAACTTGATCTAAACTTGATCTAAATGGTCCCAAACTTTTGGGCAACCATTCTAAGGTCTAACCCTACTCAAAGCAGTCGGAAACACACCCGAACAACTCAGGAACAAGATAGAACAAGGCGCGAACCACGCGGACGAATGAACAACGAATCAAACTACAATCAAACACCATTCAAACTAGGATGTCTTGGGCATGAAAGAGACTTGTTTCAACATGATTAAGACCTGAATATAAAGCCAAGAACTCAACGAACTCTTCGATGCGTCGAAATAGAGCAATACGAGCAACGAGGAGGAATCGCTAAGACCAAATTCAGCGATTAAACCGGCGATTCAACAAACAAGTTTATATGATTCTAAGCATGTTATGGACTTCTAGAATGATCTATGAATGATTCTAAAACATTTATATATCAAGTAAACAAGCTAACAATCAACCAAGAAAGTATAAAAACAAGCATAGAATGCACATGCAAGATTATGGGGCGTTACACTCTCCCTCCTTTAGGAATTTGGTCCTAAATTCTTACCAAGTTCATCAAACAAATGTGGATGCTTCTCGCATCTCGCTTGATCTCCCAGTCGCTTCTTCAATGTTGTGGTTTCTCCAAGAACTTTAACTAAGGGAATCTTCTTTGTTCGTAGCACTTGCTCTTTGGTATCAAAATCTTAGGGCTTTTCAGCGTATGACATATCAGGCTCAGCGTGATCTCTTCATACTCAAGTACATGGGTATCATCTTTCAAATACTTTTACTTAACATGGAAACATGGAATACATTATGAGTCTCAGAAAGTGGCGGTGGCAATGCAATGCGATATGCGCTAAAGACCCGACTCTCTCAAGTCTCGAATGGGCCAATGTACCTCGGTGTAAGCTTCCCACTTTCTTGCCAAATCTCTTCGTACCTCTCCTCGGTGTCACCTTCAAGAACACGTAGTCACCCACTTGGAACTTCGAATCTCGTCTTCGATTGTCGCGTAACTCTTTTGTCGACTTTGGCGGTGTATGGCGATCTCTAATCAACTTCACGCTCTCAACCCATTGTTGCACTAACTCGGAACCCCAAAGTTTCGCCTCTCCACTTCGTCCCAACAAATTGGCGATCTACACTTACGCCCATACAAAGCTTCATACGGGCGCCATCTTGATACTCGTACGATAAGCGTTATTATACGCAAACTCGGCTAAGGTAAGGTAGTGAGAATCGGCTTCCTTGAAATCCACGGCACAAGCTCGAAGCATGTCCTCCAAAATAGAATCAATCGCTCGGTGATCCGTTCTGCGGATGAAAAATGCTTGAAGTCTAATTTGGTCCCCAAAGCTTCACGCAGTTTGCCAAAATACGGATGTGAACCTCGGATCTCTATCGGACACAATACTAACTCAGCGCCATGAAGTCTCACGATCTCTGGATGTACAAAGGCGTGCTTGAGTCAACGAATAAGTGATAGCTATCGAA
>JABEVN020003147.1:0-19219 GCA_013146195.2 Codonopsis lanceolata | reverse complement strand
ATTTATTGAGCTATAAGCTATTCTTGAATTGGTGATGACTTGAGGATTATGAATACCTCAATATGTGATTTTGAACTAAACTTACAAGTTAGTTGAACATGTTAAGTGTGTACAATTATGTGCATTGTTTATTGGGTTTTGTAGAAACATTATGACCTACTTGAATTGATAAGTTCTTTTATGATGGACTTGGTCCTTATTGTTTATCCAAGTAAATATCTACTTGAGCATCTTGATTTGAGGTCATTTGGCGTCTTGAGTTTTGTTAGGCAATGGGGCGATTCATAGCCTTTGGAACATTCGCTATGAATCGCCGCATTGGTACCCTATCCCCACTATGTGGCCAATAGGTGGGATGTGGTCTCGTATTAAGCGCCCTAGCGTCTCGAGCTCCCATTTCTCAGGGTTGGATGAAGGTAACGAACTCATTAAGAAAGCGATGAGTTATGATCATTTGAGATTGAAACCAGATTTATGATCATTGAAAGGGCTAGGCCCGAGATCTTGGTTTTACGTGCTTATGTATAAGCACTTATATGAAAAACGTGTTATGTGGTTTATGAAGTTTATGTTACATAATGACTTAATACAAGTTTATTATTGGTATCTTTATTAAGATACCATGATTTTATACATGATTGTGCATTATGCCATGCCACGACATGCTATGCCATACATTTGCATTTAGTAACTTCTTGGGTCATTATGACTCATTTCGTGTGTTTGTTTTCCTTAGTTTTTGCGATGCTTCGTTAGTGCGTTGAAGCTACAGGCTGTCGTTAACAGGTGGTCTTCGGGCGATAGCTTGGGTTATAAGTATTATTGTATTTGTTATCTTGTGAGATACGGACGTGAAGTTATGTAAACTTTACTTGGTGGTGTATGTTAGTATCCTATTATTGTTTTATTTGGGAGCCGACTTGTTGGGTCGAGCTGTTGTATTTTTAATTAGAAGTTATTAGTTGTCTTTCGAGCAAGGTTTTAGCTCACTTGTTTTAGTATTATGTTATTGCTATTTACGTCACGCTTAACTTTAGTCGAGAGACATTGGTTAGTGGTTAGTATTTTATCTCTTACTCTTTTAGTCGATTTATTCCTCGTGTTATAGCCGTAGAGTTGTCGTTTATCGGGTTGGGTTCTTGTTGCTTCGCCGGCCTTAGGTTCTTAGATGGTTTGTTGTAAAATGCGCAATGTTGCGTCCTTGAGTAAATCGTTTGTCGAGAGATAGTCGTCTCTCGGTCTTGTATTCCTTAGTTTATAATTATAGGCTTTGGTCCCACTTATGATTAAACTTCGTTTTAGTTTTTGGTTGTCGGTTTGGCCGTTATGGCTTTACATTCCGTTTAGAGTTTGTTGGTTCAACTCGACTCGCACCACTACGCTTAGCGGGTGCTTGTCCGTCTTTTAGCTTGTCTTGACGGCACGACCTTGGGATTCCGCATTGGAGTTCGGGTCGGGCTGTCACAAAATGACTCCATTGAGTCCTAATATCGGATATCATTAAATACTTATTTCACACATCCCCAAATTAACACACCATTCCAATTATAACAAATTTCCCAAAATCATCAGGGCTTGATTCCCAGCCTAAGAATCCAAAACTCATCATAATCATAGTCAAGCGAAACCCAAATGTCGAAGGATTTCAACCCGAGTTCATTAACACATTATTGAACTTATTACGACTCGTTGAGTCTAAATACTAGGTTTCATTATTTACACACTTCATCAATCTCGACAATTACACCCACTTCAATTAACAACAATTTCCCCATAATTCGGGGCTTGATTCTCAAGCCCTAAAATTCATAACAAAACCCAACATAAATCATATCTCATATCATAAATCACATAATTTCAATTAAATGATCCTACTCATGATATCTAGTGAGTTCACACATCCAAAGCCCCAATCATAGGCATACTTCCATAATAAACCCAAATAACATATGGACATGATTTCTAGCATGCTCATAAGCCTAGAAACATAAGATGAAGAGTAATCATATACTTCAACAATCATAGAAGCCATTCTACAAATGCTCCTAACAAGTTCATACTTCCAAAAATCCCCAAAAATGGGCATACAAAGCATATCAAGTGTTCATTGCCCACAAATAGCACATAAGTTGTTTTCCTTAGGGCCAATGAACCAAAATAAAAAGAAGGTAACTTACCTAGCTTGAGTGAAAACTCAAGAGCATCAAAATCCGAACGGTGAAGTTGTTCCACTCGTCGAGGACATCAAGAATCCGAAGTTTGGCGGCAATCGGACGGTCAGATCTTCGTGGATCGGAGGAAGAATAGCTAGGGCTCAAAGCTTCAAGTCTCCCAAACTCTCTCCCTGAATACGTCTGATTTAGAAGGAGGAAAATGAAGAGGTTTTGGCTGAATTTGTGAAGGGTTAGAGTATATATACTTCCACAAACAATAAGGGCACAAAGGTAAATTCCTAGGTACAATTAGTGATTGTTAGTTGTAATCAATCCTTAATCAAACCTTAATCCACTCCCCAAACATGTTAAGACATGATTAGGACTTAGTATGGATGTTAGGAAGGGTTTAGAAGAGGTTTTGGATAGGGGTTTAGTAAGGGTACGATCGTAATCGACCAAAGTTGCAGAAAATCCTTGTTTTGCTGGAAATCGTCTTTGTTCGGTTGTGGAGGCCGAACCTCCTTCGTAATGTTCGGTTCTTGGGGCCGAACAATGCCCAAGATGTTCGGTTGGCATGGTGGAACAATTCCTCAGGCCATACGTTAGGTCAAACAGGTCCAGATTTGCACGTATAACGCATATAAGGCATAAACAACTCAAAGAAGCAATGGAAGGAGACTTTAAGGCAAGTCTAAGGGCTAATTTAGAAGCTTGAATACTTCTAGAAAGTTGAATAACAACTAGGGAAATAAGAACTCCAAAGGAGAAACGATTACGCGACTCAATCCCCGAACTACGCGATAGAGACGAGTGTTATCTCCAAAGCTTCCAAATCACCGATAGACTTAAGGAACACCTCCAACTTGAAGTCTATTACATCTAAACCTGTTAATAAACCATCATGTAAAGGTCTAGGACCAAACTGAGGTCACGAACGCAAAACGCAAGCAAACTCTCAATCGCGTCGCATTCCGACTATCGTCGAGTCACGACTTGTGACTTTAGCAAGTCAACAACTATATGGCATCACTTAATAGTGTTTTGGTCTTAATGTGGTCTCTCATACCCATCTAGACAATCTCACTAACCAATCATGCAACCCATAAAGGAAGAATTGCGATTATGGCACGCAAACCGAGCTAACGAAGGAGTGGGGTGTTACAGTTTCAGTACTACTTCTCAATTTAATCAAAAAGTACGATGGTTTAGACCAATCCCATGTCAGAAAATTAGTTTCATCTGTTCCCCAAGTCTTGTTATACAAACTGATGAAACCCTAGAATTATTTTGGATCTGCGAGAGCTACTATTACTTTTCGGATTTAATAATTTAGTTGTTTGTATTTTGTAATATAAAGATATAGCACAAAATCTAATAGTCATTTTAGAGAATTTGTTCTTATTGTAATTTACACACTTTATCTATAAGATGTGCGAGCCCGTAGATATGTGGGTGAATTAGATTGTTATAAGATGTGAAAGTCCGTAGTGACTAAATTAGTGCTCTCGGCTACTCTAGGTGAATTTTAGGAAATTAGAGAGAGTAGATTAATTGAGCATGTGAATAAATAAAGTGAAATTACAATCCTAGCATTTTCACCCTTGAGAAAACTTTATGTTATTTGTGCGTAGTTTGATAATCTTTATTTCTTGCTTACTTATATTGTTTTTGTTTTAGTTGCATCGCCCAAAATTGATTGTTTAGATAAAGTCATTAAATCTATAATTTTAGTACTTATGAAAATACACGCCATAATTATCTATGTGGGATCGATATGTGTGTTTACACACTATATTACTTGTGGAGGATCGTATACTCTTGCCCGTTGCACTTTTCGCCCGTCAGTTAGTCCACCCTAGACTCTACCACAATTATCTGCTCATCTCACTTCTCAACTTTGTGGGGGAAGTCGGTAAAGAGCTTCAGAGCCCCTGCCTTTGATCGAGCAGTAATCCTACCCAATCTATTATCCTTGGTAAACTGGAAAAGTTTGCGAAGCATAATCATATCGAGCTCGTAAGGAAGGACATTGGTCTCCATCAGAAACTCCACTATATAGGGGTCTAAAGGGAGGCGCATCCCTACACGGAAGAAGTCATAAAAGAAAACCATTTTTTAATTCTCATCCCGGCGGGGGTCATGTCATATTCACAGGCCTCGCCGCAACAGTTACACTCAGAGATACCAATGGAGTTAAACCATGCAGAGAGGCCTGCCCGAGAATTGATGGAGTCCCAATGGACAAGGGAATTAAGGTTGTTGTAGTCCTCATTTATGTTTCTCCTCTCAGATCGGGAATGGACCAGAGCCTCTTCGCTATCAGCCAATGGACTACTCGTGCTCGCCTCAGTTTCCTGCTCGTTACCCACATTCTGTTCAGGAATGACATCTTTTACATGTTCCGCCATTGTTAGCATGGAACCAACTCCCTGGTTCCCATATTCTTCGATAATATGAATATCCGAAGTGGTCTCCTTGGAATCTTTATGGGCAGACACTTCATGACTCTAGCCTACCTTGGTGGCCCCAAGATCATAATCATAAGCTTCCTGATCGAAGTCGGTGGCCTCATCGAGCAAACAAAATGAGGAAGATATTCCTACAGAGATCGAGGGAAAATCACGGTTAAACCTACTCCAGCTAACAAAGCACAATCCAGATTTTTCCTCGATACCCCTTCTTCAATCCCAAAAACCCTAAAAGACGGACTATTCGAGCTTACCAAGAGAGACAAAAAAGGATGATGAACCACCCAAACTCAGAAAAGCGCAAAGGACAAACAAATATTTAAAGAGCAAGGAAATACAAATATCTTACTTGGTTGTTGAGTAGGGACGAATTTGCCAGAATTGGAGATTTGGAAAGAGGCTAGGTTGCATTGCACACATAAAGCTTGGAACCTTGATTCACCACAAATAGAGAGAAGAAAGAGCTTGAAGATTTAAGGATTGGTAAAAGTGACAAAGTGAATAGGTTTTCTCTTATAGCAAACAAACCCGAAATCTTGCACTCACGGATTCCAAATTCCTTAAATAATGCCACTGAGAAGCACCCGATCAATCATGCCATTAATCTTAGCCTCGAAAACACGCGGCCCATTATGACCCGGGTTTCCAACTGACGTCAGTCTAATAAACTTTTCATCTGCCCTCAGGCCTAGGTCCATCACGTCAACTGTCACCAGCCCAAAGCTCTCCCCTAAAAATACAAGCACCTAAAAAATTACACAAGTGTCGTGCTCCCCAAAATTCACCTTCCAAACAAGACAGGGAACACGCTCCTCGCTTCGAGCATAAATACTCACCAGACAAGAAACAGAGGGCCACTGATGTGCTCGACCCAAGAGCCGATCACGAGCAAGCCACGTGATATTTCACGTGCAAGTTACAAGCCTAGTATCGAGCAGAGAAGGATATTCCCAAGCAGGGGACAGACTGATCATTCCCAATCCATCCATATTCCATCTAGGTAAGAGAAGGCCATGCCTTTCCGACCAGGGGCCCTACCTGGGAATAATAGACATGGAAATGATAACATTCCGACTTCAAATCGTGCAATCCAAGGTCTTCCCGATCAGACATACGTCTTTTTGAGCATGATCACAAAGCATCGTCCTCGTCCGATATTTAAGCCACTACTCCGGTAGTTACGTGGTCAAACCGAATTAATGGCCATTAAGCCCTAAGATCTCGCCACTGTCATTAATCCATTCAATTTTGGATTCCTTGGGCTATAAATACCCCCCTAACATCATATCTACGCTCACATGCACACACCGAAACTATGACAATTTGCTTTCTCACAAGCTCAAAGACTTACTCTCACGTTGGAGGGGTTTCACGAGGTCTTGTCTTGCATTCCTTCTAAGACTTTATTTCTTAACATATTATACGCAGATCCAACTCATTACAAAGCCCATATATCTTACAATCTGTACCGGACGGCCCAAGATAAATTTGTGTAGCAACATAAGGAAAGGGCAATTTAAAGGACTCAATCAGTGTCTTTATATTAAACTAAGAAAGTAATATGTAAAACTCAAGGTGGACAAAGATGAAGTAACTAAAGGTTATAAGGATGTAATATGTATATCAGTAAATGCCTAAGGGATTATTGCTTTATAGTGGCTTCGCCATTGTTTAAGGGCATTAAAAGAAAATCAAATAAGTCAGTTCGTTATTTTAAAACTCGTATAAAGTCAATAAAAAATGCATTTTCCATCTTTAAATTATTGTTTTGTTTGACGATAATACAAATCAAGAAAAAACAATTTACTCGATTATTAATACTGGTATAACGTGCAGCGTGCACACTGACTCATTGAACACGAAACTCCTTGAGTCACCAGGTTTACCACAAACCGACCAAAAAGTTCATGAATGACGTTGTTGCCCAGTAGTAATATGTGACTATCTTATAAATCACGCACAAGTCTTATATCTACTCGATGTAAGATGTGAAGTATTACAATTTCCTTTAAAGTTTATGTACATATAAAACCATTATAGTTTTTTAAAAAATAAAAATAAAATGATAAAAGTATTTTTTTTAAAAGTTTACTCGATTGTTTTAATATTGAGGAAAAAAGAAAATAGAATAATAATTTAGGGAGGGTGAGAGTATTCATTTTCATCTTAATGTATTTGACTTTTGAACAAGGAGAGAGAACTATTATTTCATCTTAAGGAGACTCTTTCTTGAAAGCATTTTAAAAGTAGCTCTCATGTTGTCATTTTCATGTCAAATTGTCTACTAGTTTGCCTCCTTACAATTATTATCATCTCTATTTAATTTTCTAAAATTGTTGTCACACCTCGTACGGATTATGAGAAATGTCATATTATCATGCCCCAAAAGTCACTCCGAGGCGTGCACCAACTCACACAAATCTCAACCAAAAAACATTTAAATCGGAAGTACGTAACTTGCTACGGAATGAAGCAAATAAATGATATTTTCTCAAAATCATTAATATTATATAAAACGTGGTTTTTTTCACAATTTTAATGAAACTTACAATATAATATATAAATGTTTTCTTTTAAAACTGAGCGTTCCGATAATTCCTGAGCACACAGCTACTATCTGAATCTCGATCAAATCACAATTGGAAAACCAGAAACTGTAAGAGGTGAGCTTGTGGCCCAATAAAAAGAGGGATACATAGCACCACATAATAGAACATGACATACGATACAATTACCAAAATCCATGAATATAAAAATATGAACCACATATTATTAATCAACAACAGAATCGATTGTTATTGACTAACAACTGATCACAAGTACAATTTAGTTACTAATCAATTTTAGGCCAAGTAACATCTCAATCGTAACCAAATCACTCGTCATTGCTCAATACTTAAGCTCACCAACCCAACAACTGTAACCATTATTTCATAATTGTTCCATTAATTAGTATCACTAAATAATCTCATATAATAAATTATCCGACCAAATTATTTAAAACATCTTTTCAAGAAAATACACTGATTATTAACATTGAACAATTTCAATGTCAAATCAATATTGATGGTACAACACTAACATCAAACACGTTTTAATAATACGTGTACTAGTCAAATATGAATATTTTAGGGATGATCATGTGAGCAAACTGAAACAGAATCAATACTGTATAGTCTCTCTTACCTTAAAATAATAGAATATTCACTTAGAGCATGGACAACAATTAAATCATACAACCTAAATCAAACACCAAATCAACCACAACCAAATTAAAAACCAATAAAATAATCTATTTGTTACAAGTTTGATTTAAAACAAAAAAAGGTTCATACAACAATGATACAAAATCCAAAACTTTTTCACACCTGACTATCTTTATCTCTATTAATTTTATTTTATTTTTCAAAAAATGGCTAAAAACTTGAAAAAAATCATAGAAAATATTTTCTATATCCAAATGAAACAAACCAAGTTTCTACTTATAGGTAAAAATGTGTACTTTAATTCAGGAAAAAAAATTAAAAATATTTTTTGCCTGATAATTGGCAAAAAAAAAACGAGGTGGAAATTTTTTTTGAGCCACTAAGGAGCTGCCATGTGTAAAGGTGAAGTGGAAAGGGAGGGCAAGTGGCGCAACACTTGTCGGCCACTATTCTTTTTTTTTTAATTGTTCGGTATGAAATGACGTAGTCTCGTATCATTTTTACCCAAAACGTCGTAATTTAATATTTCAGCCGGTTGGTTTGAATTTTTTTATTTGGTTTTGATTTGTAGCCTATATTGATCTGAATCAAACCAAATCAAATAAAAATTATATTAAATTTTATTTAGATATTCTATTATAAACAAATCAATTTATTGGGGCCCTTATTTATTCATTCGCACCGGACCTATAAAATGTCAGGAACGGCCCTGAGCTTATATTGGTCTGAATCAAACCAAATCAAATAAGAATTATATTAAACTAGTATACGTGTCCGTGCCATAAGCACAGTGTCAGTATGAGAATTAAATGGTTAGGATAAACAAAACTCATAACTGACGGGGTAATTCAAACAAAATACACAACTGAAGGTTTTATATATAATTATAGAGGGATAATTCAAACATAACTTATAACTGAGGGGTTCATTTGCAGCTCACATACTTACGAATTAATTTGGGCCGCTAGTTGTGTTTAACACAATTCGATCAAAACCACCAATTAAACTCTGAACTCTTTTATAATATATATTTTATTTAGATATTCCATTATAAACTAAGAGTTAATTTAATTCATCTTTTAATCCTCCGTGGATGCTCTTATAGCTTCCATAACAATCCTCTAAGAGTAAGACCAACTGAGGTTTTCCTCCAAATCATCCAAGATTTTTGCCAAACAATTGAGGTTTTTAAAAAATCAAAACCAAATCAATTGATGATTTAAAATCAAGGGGTTCGGCAGATGAATTCCCGAAATTCACGGAATCGACACAACAGCCCCTGCTGAAACTATGCATTTTGGGCCACAACCCATCAAAACGACGTCGTTTTGATGGGCCAAATTTGAAAAAAAATAAAGAAGCAACTGACACACCTTTTCACGTGTCATTAAAGTGGCGGTTGGGGACTTTTTGTTTATCTTCTGTTTAAGGGCAGTTTGGACATTCAAAAAAGCCTTTTTTTTCTAAAAAACAGTACATATTTTTATCTATAAATAGAGACTTGGTTTGCCTCATTTGGATACCAAATGAATTTTTGGCAAAATTTGGATTTATTTGTAAGTTTTCTCTCTCTTCTCCTTCTCACCAAATTTCATTTTTTAATTAATCCATTTTTAAGTTGTGTATTATTTATTATTATTATTATTTACTACTTAAATATTTTATATAATTTTGAAATTAATTATTTATGCAATATGAAATTTATTTGTTAGTATAAATTGAAAGAATATATTAAATTAATAGAGATAAAGATAATGCGGTAAGTAAAGTTGTTGGAGATAAAGATGATGTGATATATAAATGTGTTGGATTTTGTGCCACCATTAAAAGAGTTTTTTTTATTTTAAATCAAATGAGTATTTAATAAATTAATTTATTGATTTTTAATGGATTGAGTTTGATTTTTGATAACCGTTGTACGAAGCGATCCATACTCTTCCCATGTTGCCGAGTAGATCGATTCTTACATGATGTACCTGCTCTAAGTCAAGCCTAAAACTTGTACCAATCGATCTAGTCGGCAACGTGCGAAGAGTATGGGAGAAATTGAGACTTGGTCTCTAGCCGCCACTTCCTTGAGCTAGTCATCCATCCTAGCATGACATGGCCACCAATAATATTCTCTCTCTTGATTATAAGGATAAAAGTGGAAGAAAAAAATAATGGCAAGTTTATAGCTTATCCCAATAATATCATAATTGGTCCAATTATATAAAATAATTTACTAATGATATTATTATATAAAGTTATTGAGTAAGCAAGTAGTCAACCAAATGTAATTTAGTCAAACATAGTGGACAAATATAAAATTAGTTTATAAAGAAAATGAGTGAAATTTTGGGATATACCAAATCTGAAATAAAAGTTGTATCAGATTTGTTTATTTATAAAAATTAAAATAGATTAAATATCGGATTTTTACATATACTTCATCCATCCAAAAATTATTATTTTATTTGTCATTTTTCACTTATCCCAAAAAAAAATTATTTTTATAACTTTCTCTTTTAATACAACAGTTTTACCATCTTATCCTTACTTTTTTTACTTATTTTAATTATGCACCACATGTATATGGACTTTATAGAAAACTAGACATTATATCAATATTAGTAATACTAAGTTAAATCGGTGTGATTCACGGTTTTAAGATATACTCTGTAAGACCCCGAACCTTCGTGTATTTGACTTTCTCGTGTTGCATGCTTTGTTGTTAATGCGTCGAGTGTTTATCTTAACATGATAGCACCTAAATAAGTCTCATTGGAGTCTTAGTACCTTGCATATAAGATTTACAATGTTCATCTTAGTTGTTGTATGCTTGGTTGAGAGTTTAGAAGCATTGTTGCTTCGTTTGAGCCTTAGGGTTTCTCGGGATTGCCTTAGTTACTTGTATTGTTTGTGCTTTAAACTTGCGAGAAGTTCATTTAAGTTCTAAACCAAGTGTACTAGTATTTCTCATGCTTGCACAATCAATGTTCATAGATTTGTTGCATTTGGAAATAAGATGACCAACATATCACTTCACAGATTCAGTCCTGTTTTTGGGCGAACTTCGGGAAAATTCTGGTACCAATCTACTGAAGATAATTTTCTAAAAATTTAGTATGTTTTACCTACATATGTTAGGATACTCCCTGTAAAATATGGTATTTTTCCAAGGTGTATAAGTACCTCATTTAGGTCATGACTTACGGCTGTGCCAGAATTCTGTTTTCAGGAAATCAGCTTCTGTACTTGAACTTGTAGTAGCCATATTTTGATGAATATAAGTCCAAATTGAGTAATTTAAAAGGCTAAACTATATTTTAAAGAGTCTAGTTTCATAAGAATCAATAATCATCTCATTTGGAGGTGTGAGATATTTATGGTCGATTTTACAAGATCGACTGTCCAGTAACAACAATCTGGAAATTGGTCTGTTTTATGCATTTGTGAGTTTTGAGTGGGTTTTGGCTATTGACTCTTGAACCCTTGCCCTTGGACGTCCATTGTGACTCAAAGCCTCCTTTGTTGACTCTTCAACAACCCTTGTGAACCCTTTGATCATTCCTTATCAATGGTCACCCTTCCTTGGCCAATTAGAAACTAGATAATCACCATCACTTGGATAGGGGGTTTGAGGGCAAGTATATAAGCCTTATGTTCAGCCTTTCAGCCATTTTTGATCAAGAACAAACCAGAGATTCAGAGACTTAACTCCATTTTCGTCCATGGAGGTCACTCCAACTTGAGAGACCATTTCCCGGAGATCCGGTGGTCCGATCGACGAACCGAGACCGCCAAATCGAAGCTCTCGATCTTCTCTACAACAATCCTTGCTCTAATCAACCCTTCCTCCATTAATCTTAGGACTAAGGTACGTTGAGAAATCCCTGAAATTTTCATGTTCAATAAAATGACATGACCCCTTCATTATAGTTGCTCCGTATTTTTTTATATGAAAAATGGAAGAATTCGTATGGTTTCATATTGAATAAAGAATAGAGAAGTCATTCACTCCATAGTTTGATACATCTTTTGCAGAATTGATTAATCGGACGAGAATAAAGATAGAGTCCCATTCTACATGTCGATACCGGCAACAATGAAATTTGATGATTATGAACATCTTTTGTGAAGACAAATCCTCCAATTCAACCTTTGAAACATGTGTAGGATTTTATGAATTATCTATGAAGTTGTGATTTTGACATTTTATAAAGCATGAATTTTGTTTATAATGAGCTTAGGAATAACTCTTGTGAAGGAATATGTTTCAATTCAAGGTTTAACAAAATCACCGAAACTAGGGTTTGAAACTCGGGATTGTGTTTAAGGCTAGTTTAAGATCATGAACGGCCTAGTTATCGAGTTCTAAATGAAAGGAGAACTTAGGAAAGGGCAATGTAATACATATATTATCAATGCTCTATTTGGTTGAATTTTAGTAAAACTCACCGGAGTTGAGATTAGGGAGTTATTGAACAATACCGACTCCACATTCAATCCCTACGATGTTTGTAGTGCGTTAGACTAATATATTAGCCTACGTGACTTTGGGATGGATTGAAGGGCATGTTTGATATGAGTGATTATAAGACTCAATCGAGTTCTTATGTGATTTATGTGATTGTGTGAAGCAAATGCACAATTGAGAGCATGTTGTAGAATGATGTATCTACTTGACAGTTGAATTCGCTCTTGTCGAATTCCTACTTGATTCTTTAATGAGTAAAAACACCTACTTGTTGAATAATGAATTTGAGGACTATTCTATGAGAGGATTTAGATTGGGGCTTTCTTAGTACTCTATACATGGAGTCTACTTGTATAAGTCGCTAGGATGACCATGTTGTTATCTAAGACTCACCGGTATGGTTTGACCTTACAGGATATTACCGCTCTAGTGTTGCTTAAGTCTTTGACTACCATCGACTTTTGTGTTATTGAATGAGTTACTACTCTAGGAAGAGTTTAGTAAATGGCTTCATGATCCGAGACTAACGGAGTAGTCTTGGATAGTACTTAATGGACCGATGGTTAAGTTGTGACTCTGTTGAATTTCATAGGTGAATATGGAATACCGTGTATATGTTATATTATGACTAAATGCATGATTTCCTACCTTGTCAAGAATTGATTCTTCTATGTGTTTCTATGATATGACTTATGAGCATATTGAATGTATTTGCCTTCGTGCGATCTGCTCTACGCTTAATGAATTGTGGTGAACTTGGATTCTACTATTAAGTGGAATTATGAATCAAAATTGAACTAAGCTTGATTTCACAATAATCAACTTAGGCTTCCCTTATATAATCGACTTGGGACTTTGAACTAAATTTCTACATGGAAAGAGAACCATGCTATGCCTCAAACGAGAACATAGAAAAGAGTCTTGGGACACATATAGTGTTCAAACTCTATTTGGTTGAATTGTAGTAAAGACTCAACTGAGTCGAGTTAAGGAACAATTGAACCTTACGAGGATCGTGGTGAGATCCTATGACAATTATATTCCCGTTGACTAGATTACTAGCTTTTGGAACTTGAATTGAATAGAGTGAACAAACTTGGCACTTATGATTTAGAGACTCAAATGAGTTCCTATTGTGGTTTTGTGATTTATGTAACAATGTGCATAATCGTATGAGTTTAGTAGGCCATCATATCTACTTGAGAATTAGCAAGTAAACATCTACTTGTGCATTGCATATAAGTCCAGCTGGCATTACTTGAGTTTTCTTGATGATGGTGGGACGATGCATTGTCTTCACGAATTATGGGATTCGTGGTTGCAATGTATCGCCGTACCGATTCGGGTTTCACACACACCTCCACGCTAGCTACGGCTGGGGAAGTAGCCCCCTTGCCGTAACCAAAAGAGCGCATTGGCTAGTGCTATTTTCCCAGTGAGCTCGGACCGAGAAGAGAGTTCGGTACTTTGATACCTGAACACGGGTATCACTGGCACGATTTGATTAACAGTTGTGATTGCAGGAGCAATACGACGACGATGATTTGGTATCTTCTCTATCCCTTATGTGGCTTCCTATGGGCACTTATGTGATAACAAAGTGCTAGTTGAACATGAGATCTTATTGACCATGTTTGTATTGTCTGATGATATATGAGAGATTTGATATATATATATAGAGATATGCATACTTGTATATGAGATATATATGAAAGACTTGATGTGTATATATATAGATATGCACACTTATGCATGATAATTTTATGGGAGATTTGATATGTATATTTAGAGATATACATACTGATATAGGTGTATATATATAAACATGCACCCTTACACGTGGTAACAGTGTGAATAACTTGATTCGTATATATAATGATATGTATACTTGCATATGATGTTTTGTGGGAACTACCTTCTAATTCATTTGATTTGTGTGTGAACAGGGAATTACACCCTGGTTCATTTGGACAGTTTAGTAAGTAAGAAGGAGTGGATATCTTGTGGAGTATCGTAACGATACGACGCCTCTTCACGGGTTTTTCTGTCATATATAAAATGACACCCTGGTTATGTTTATGTTACATAATTATATGTTGCATATATTTTGTAGTAGCGTACTGGGTCATTATGACTCATCCCGTACTTGTTTTTAGTTGCAGAATCGATAGCCGCATCGAGGTCGAGTAGATCGTGATAGGCGCAATGCTGGTCGATAGATCGAGGTTAGATCGTGTGGTTCGTGTTTGTAGCAGCCGACTTTCCCGAGTAGCAGCTTGTGGAGTCTTGTTCCTTTTTAGCATTGTCATTGATTTCATGTACTTTGCTATTCCTGTGAGATCGACATTTTGTAAAGTTATTTAGACTTTACAGTCGGGTAGAATACTTGGGTATTTGTATTGGTTATTTCTTGGGCCGACGTGTTGTGTCGTGCCCTGTTTGTGGTTTTAGTATTTATTTCAGTTGTCTCCCGGGCACGCAGTAGCTTTGGGGGAATTTCCTTATTCTAGTTTTTATAATTGTTGGTTGACCCCGGTATGCTTTAGCCGTTGGGTAATTGTTATATCAGGTTGGTTCTTTGTTGAAACGCCGGCCTGGAGTGCCGATGGTTTGATTAGCGTCTGCAATGTTGCGGCACGCGAGTTTTGTTTTTCCTCCTTTGAGAGATAATGTCTCTCTTGGTTTCATTGTCGTTGGTTTCGAGCTTCATAGCTTGGGACTTCTTTCTTATATTGCTTCCGCTGATTCGATTTTTGAAATACCGTATTTTAGTGCGGTGTTATGTTCATGTTTAGAGCGAGTTTGCTCGACTGTTTGACTAGCACTACTGTTTATCAAGTGCTTGCCCTTTTATTAAGTTAGTTCCAGCGGCACGACCTTGGGATTTCGTGTTGGAATCCGGGTCGGGTCGTTACATACTCCCTCAGTTCCGGATAAAATAGTCGACTATTCTATTTTAAGATGTTTTATTTAAAGAGTCATTTTTCAAAAATTAAAGCATAAAAATGTCATTTTATTACTAATAGACTACTAAAATTAGCACTTTTAAAAAAAGTCTGACTTTCAAACAGAGACTTTTTACCCAAAACTGAGGGAGTTTTTTTTTTTTTTTTGCAAAAGTTGCTTATATTAAGAGAATTTTCTAAACTCGTTACAATTAGAATCATTTGAACAAATCTAAAATAGGGTAAATACTGAAATTAATATATGAATATTAAATACAATAGAAAAAATTAATTAAATGAATCTATTATCTTATGAAATTGTTCCAGAGACAAACAGGTAATTAAAAAAAATGAACATTAGAAACATCTTTTGTTTTTTATATATATCTTGTGGCAGATTTCATTATGATAAAAAAAATTATACAAACTAAATATACTAAAAAAGTAAATAAATGAAATCCTAAGTGATATATGCATGTTCAATCGTCCATAGGTGACACAACACTCAATCTATCATTTCTTGCATGTCCTGTTGAAATAAAAGCAATTTGAAAACTAAGAAAATTAGAGAGACGTAAGTTAAAATTTAAAAGGAATAAATTACAGTGATTAAACTCTCTTGTAAATGATGGTAGAGTAAACATTTCAATCGACTAATAATATTTATAGATATAGGAACATATGTTGTTTAGAAAATATAAACATAATTTGAATTTGAAAAAGATTGTTTAGAATAGATAAATAAATTTGAATTAAAAAAAGATTTGTTTGTTAAAATTTCATTATTAATAAATATTGGTGAAATATGTGATTTCCTTTAATACCCTTGAGTATGTGGTCATAATTAAAATAATTAGAAAAAGTAAATGTAAAGTGATAAAAATTAAATTTTGAAATAAAATTATTATTTTAAAATAAACTAAAAATAAAATAAGGACGATAATTTGAAAACGAATGGACTATTTCTTATCGGATAGTCCATTATGTCTATTGTCTAGAGGTACTTATTTTTTTAGAACATCACTTTTACCACTTTACCTTTACTATAGACCACATACAAATGAGTTTTAAATAAAACTACATATTAAACTAATATAAATAATCAAGTCAATTGTTTTTTTTTTAAATTGTGCGCGGGATCAATTAAGACGATTATTTATGGGAGGACGAAGTAAAAAATTGTAATTAACTCAAAACTGTTTTTCCAATTGAAAATAGCAAGTGGGCAGACTCCCGCATTTATGCGCCATGATTTGGCGCGTTCCGAATTTGAAAGACGTCGGTAGGCGCGTTTCCCCAAATAATGAAACTATAATTCTAAAATTTCTAACGACCTTTCCTGATAAGTCAATAGTGTATATATATATTACAAATAACCCCTCAAATATATGTTGAGTTTGAATTTTCCCTCTTAACTAAACAATGTGTCCCTCTCAACTATAATATTTTCTTAAATTACACATTTTATTTAAACACTGTTATTTAAATTTACAAAAGAAAATCATCTCATATGACCATTTATATATATATATATATATATATATATATATATATATATATATATATATATTATTTTTACTATAATATTCAAAATAAATATAAACAATTATTTATACTTCATCTGTTTCATACAAAGAGTTCGACATACTATTTTGGAGTGTTTTATTTTAAAAGTCAACTTTCAAAAAAGAATTAATATATATTTTGGTACCTCGATTTTTTTGAAAATATTAGTTTGGTCCTATGGTTGGAAAACTTATTCATTTGGTCTCTGAATTCGATTTTTTTGGTCAGATTCCCCCCTTTCTGCGTTACCATTACATTTTTCGTCTAATACTATTTCAAAAACCCAAAATACCCTTACTAAAAAGTTTAATATGACGGACTTATCAAAATGTCCAAAAATAGGGAATTAATGTGTGACTTCCAAAAAGGTGTCATCTTGAATGTAACGACCCGACCTAGACACCAACATGAGATCTCAAGGTTGTGTCGTTAAAAGAGGCTAGCAACCGACAAGTACCTGCTAAGCATGATTCACGAGCTCTAACAAGAGAGTAAAATTGTAACGGCAATACATGACAACAAATTCAAAACTACGGAAGCAAATAATAATAGTGTGCCCGAGCTATCAAGCTTCAAGCTAAACACGACGAAAGAGATAATAAATCTCTTGGTCCGAAAATTCGATCCACGTGATGCAACATTTCGCACGGGCGACAAACTCTCAGCTAATCAAGGCCGACGAAACAGCAAGGATCCAACTTGTGATAACAACCACTCAACGGCTAAAGCATATCGAAAGGTAAACCCAACTAAATCAATAATAAGCTCAACGACTAAACGTGTCAGAGACCACCACAACAACAACAACAAACTACTGAACGCCCCGTGGCTACTGCGTATCTGGGAGACAACTGGATAAAACTATAAAATAAAGTATATCAGCTCGACACAACACGCCGGCCCCATAAGAAAATACAACCAATACAATACCCAAATAATTTACTCGATCGTAAAGTTTACATAACTTTACATACAGTCGTCCTCACAAGAACAATAACGACGTAATATAAAGTAACGATACTATAAGAAGATGGGACTCCGCGAGATATAACTCGGAAGAGTCGGCTGCTACTAGCACAAACCACACGATCTCGTCTCGATCTACTGATTAGTTAGTCTAACGTAAGTTCTCAAAATAAGACAATATACTTAGTCTACCAAATCACATTGTGTCGAACTTCTATTTGTCCTCTCACTCGTAGTGCATAAGTCGATGCACCTGAACCCATGCTCAAAGTGTAATATGACTATCCATAGTCAAACTCTCACATGTGCCTACTAAGTACACTTAACCACATCTTGACTGGAATGATCATCCGTTTGTCGAATCATACCCATGACATCTCATAAAAGACTCTAAAGTATTCTTCTAATAATATGTGCCCTAACGTGCACACCCAATATCAATTCACGTAAGTTGCTCATCCTAAGTCAACACATCTCCCGAACTCTCATAGTTCGAATAACCAACTTACTAAATCAGTTAAGCTCCCAAATCACAATTCTAATTGAAGACTATAAAGTCTAGGTGCCAATTGGACATGCACACCACATGACCACATGAGTTAACAACCAAAACCAAACCTGTCTCAAATCCCGTGAGATTCAAACACGTATATCGCTAATGTTTAATGAATCCTTAATCGACTCTAAAGAGTTTCAACTCAATAGTTCATACTTGGATTGTCTTCGACCTAAGTCTCGAAATTCCTTCTTAATATAAACGAGACGACGTCCAAGGTCCAATCGTCACCACTTATTCAACTCAATACCATGTCATTGATGGCATTAGCTATAACCCAAGACTAATACTCAGTCTTAAATCACCGAGTGTCCAAGGGGTACACTCCCAACAATTCCCATGGAACAGTCATCTAACCATATTCTCAAAACTCTCATAAACACTCTAGGATCGTAACCCGACCCTAAAACATATCAATGCTCTAACGTGCTCTAATGAAGACTCTAACGAGATGTAATGAAGACTCTAACGAGTCATCATTCACAAATAAATAACTAAACCTCATCCAACCCGATGACTCGCGACAATTTCATGCTAATGTCATCCAAGGACTTCAATTGGATTCCTAAACCATTAAACATCCTAAATTCACCTATTCGGTCTCACCCAACAAATTCTCGAGATCTCCCAATTGAGAACTGACGAACATGAAAAGTCATAGGAATTTATCCTAGGGCTAAAAAAACTCTTTAAATATATAATAGACTCCGTTGAGTCAAATCTCTAACCATTAATTTTAGGTAAAGGTTCCAATTCGGGATTTATTAACTATCAGGGTTCCTAAACCCAACAACAAGTAATTTCACTCAATAATTACTTTAATAAACATAATAAAACCAAACAAATCTAACCCCACATGTTCCTCAATCAATACCCTAAGTAAATACCTCATATGGG
>JABEVN020003146.1:0-19233 GCA_013146195.2 Codonopsis lanceolata | reverse complement strand
TGACAAAGTGTGATGTAGCCAAATACAATGAATAAATTGAAAAAATAATTATAAAGTTACCTTATTGCAAAAGTGTGAAAGCGGAGATGACCAAATTATGATTTAAGCCAAATTTAACAACAAATGATTATTCAATAAAATATATACATGTTAATAGACTGAAGTGACATATCGTGAAATTACATGTTAAAAATTTGATCGTGATGCACAAGAAATATTTTTCAAAACAAAAAGTACATGTTTGAGATGATAATAATATTTTTTGTGACTAACACATGTTCGATCTATATAAATTTCGATCGAATACTAATGAAAAGAAATTTACAGGCGGTGGTGAGACGATGGTCATAGATTTAGACCTTTTTTTTTTTATTCTACTTACAAAGGATAAACAATGTCAATGAGATCCTTGACATGATAAATACAGAACTAAACATTAGAGATATATACCTATTTTTTAAAATTTTTTAGATCTTTATTAATATGTATTTAATTATGATTTGGGCATCGTGATATATTATTTTGGATCGCGATTCATGATTTCAAATTGTGTAACTATCATTTCCATTTTATAATGTGCATCACGATCCAAAATCGATGCATCGCGATTCAAACTGGTTTATTTTAATTTCATAGCGATGCATCATGATTCCAAATCCATGCATCGCTAATCTAAATCAATACATCGCGATTTTCATTATATGCATCTCTGTTTTTGTTGCCCCCAAAGAGATGTCAATGGGTCGGGCCCGCACCAAGCCCATTGGTTCAACATCAAAATCCGTTGGACCGAAATTTCTTCGGTCACTGGAGTACCAGGCCATGGGCACCGTTTTGGGCGTGTCAATTTGCCTTATTTTCACATATTTTTTTGGCCACGACAAAGGCCCGCAGGGCAGTCTATAGAACCTAAAGCCCAACCCATATAATATCAGGTGGGCTGGGTCGACCCATTGGATCGGGCAAAATTTTGACAGTTATAGCCCCAACAATTGAGATTTCCAGTTTCATGGTCGACCGGACATTTCCGGAATATTTTATGAAAGTTCTTTTGGGTTAAAACCGGGGAGCGGTTAAAAGTTTCACAATAAGTATTGGCCAACAATTTTTCCAATTTCCAACCATTAGAATCGATTTATTTTTTTGAAACAGGGAAAAAAACATACACATGCATCAAGTGATGCACAAAATAATACAATGCAATGCCTGAGAAATAATGTATTTTCCTAATAATATTTATAGTCTATAACTAATTAATTAGAATGATTCTAATGAAGTCAATTAAGAACGGTAGGACATGTAGAAATTAGCGTGTGATTTTGTGTCCTTTTTTTTACGTGTTTGTTTTATGTAATTGAGTTGTCATATATTAATTATGCAATTTATGTCTTTTTTTTAAAATGTTTTTATAATGCATAGTCAAATGAAATATATGTTGTAGAAAATGTTGGTTCCCAACATGTAAGTCTTGGAGGTTTTGTTCAAAGAGTGTTATACCCTACTTTAATTCCTCATTTATTTGATATAACAAACTGTATGATATTCGACAGCTTAGTAAAATAATTTTACTTTTTATTTTTATGTGTATATATTTTCAAAAACCGACATTTTTTTAAGATTTGACCATATTGAGTATAACTAATCATATTGCGGTGCATTAGTAATAAAGAAGAATAATTCCGATGAAATCAATTGAGAACTTTGAGCCATGTAAAAATTAGAGTGTTATTAATTGAGTATAACTAATCATATTTGCGGTGCATTATTCAACTTTATTTAAGCATATTATTTTTAACGATGTATCAGGTGCAACGCACGGGTGAGTTACTAGTATATTATATTTGTAATATTAATAATTATCGTTAGTTTATACTTTCCTAATTTACTTGTATTTAGGTTTCCTAATTCCTTTTGTATTTAGACTCTCTAGGTTAAATTTTTGTAGCAATTATTATACTCATATATATATGTTCACCAACTCGCTTCTCGAGCAACTCACGGACTCCTTGGCAAACTCGGCTCTCACTAGCTCGCCGAGGCCCCTCTCACCTTACACTCCCCCTCAACTGATCGCTCTTTGAGCAACTCCGACATCCTTGGCAAACCCAGCTCGTCGAAGTCCTCACTTAACAGCTCGCTCCTCGAGCAACTCACGAACTCCTCGACAAACCCGGCTCTAGCTTGCTGAGGCCCTCTCACCTCACGCTCTCCCTCAAGCTGCTCCTCCTCGAAACTCGACATCCTCGGCAAACCCGGCTCTCACCGGCTCGCGAGACCCTCCTCCATAGCTCGTTCCTCGAGCAACTCAGAACTCCTCGACCAAACGCGGCTCTCACCAGCTCGTCGAAAACTCTTCCTTCTCCAATCTGGCTCTCACAAGCTTGCCTTCCTCGAAAGACCAAGCTTGCCGAAGATCACTCCCTCCACAGCTCGCTCCTCGAGTAAACCAAGATCTCTTTGGCAAATCCAGGCTCTCACGGCTCGTCAAAGACTCCTTCCTCAACAGCTCGTTTCTCGAGTACACCAGGTCTCCTTGGAAAATCTAAGCTCTCACCATTTCGCGAAGATTCATTCCTCAACGGCTCGCTTCTCGAGCACACTAATGTCTCCTTGGCAAATCCGGGCTCTCACCACTCGCCGAAGACTCCTTCCTCAACGGCTCCTCCTCAAGCACACCAAGGTCTCTTTGGCAAATCCAGGGCTCTCACCGGCTCGAAGACTCCTTCCTCAGCAACACTCCTCGAGCACACCAAGGTCTCCTTGGCAAATCCGAGCTCTCACCAGCTCACCGAAGACTCCTTCCTCAACAGCTCGCTTCTCGAGCACGCCACCTTGGAAAATCTAGGCTTTCCCCAGTTCGTCGAAGACTCCTTCCTCAACAACTCGCTTCTCGAGCACACCAAGTTCTCCTTGGAAAATCCAGGCTCTCACCAGCTCACCGAAGACTCCTTCCTCAACAGCTCACTTCTCGAGCACACCACCTTGGCAAATCCAGCTTCCCCAGCTCGCCGAAGACTCCTTCCTCAACAGCTCGCTTCTCGAGCACACCAAGGTCTCCTCGCAAGTCCAAGCTCTCACCAGCTCGTCGCTGACCACCCTCTCATTGTCAACTCGCGCGCTGTCAACATATTCTTCACATGATTGGTCTCTCCTAACAGTGATCCATCTTGCGGGGCCATATAAGAGAATATAATATATTATAATTATCGTTAGTTTATACTTTCCTAATTTACTTGTATTTAGGTTTCCTAATCCATTTTGTATTTAGACTCTCTAGGTTAAATTTGTGTAGCAAGTATTGTACTCATATATATATGTTCACCATATCAATGGAAAGACTATGTCATTATTCATAAACTTTATTATTTTCTACATGGATAACCCAATGGATTGGATAAAATTTTGTCACCCCTTCTCTCGGCCATCTCACATATGAAACTTTTCAGTTATATCTTCTTTGTTCCTTTTAAATTTCACTTCAATTTGGCCTTCATTTGAAGTTACGTGTTAATTGACTTAGAGAAAATTTGATCAATGATGCATTAGAAATTGATATTCTAGTTGTAAATAGTCAAGGTCCATGATGGCAAGGATCTAGTTTAAGTTGGTATGTATCTTTCTCTTTATTTCTTAATTAGAATCACCTCCATCTTTATAGGAATTCTTGTTGTCATTAGTCATTACTACTCTGCCTTAGAAACTTCTTTGTTTCCTCGAAACATTCTATTCAAACAACAAATGCTATGACTTTTGATTGAATTTTGAGTAGATTGTTGCATTCAGAGTGGTGGATCATATTCATACTTGTCATGCATTGGTTTTGGCTGGTGAACCTCGAAATCCTTGCTCTTGTAGTGAAGCCAAGGAAAGCGATACGGACACCTGCAATCCACAAGATATTTGTTGACTTTTGTCTAGAACAAACCTTAAACGGGTACAAATCTGGGACATATATTACCAAGGAAGGTTGGAAGATTATTTTGGAATCATTTCAAAGGAAATCAGGTCTTGTGTACGACAAGAAACAACTTAAGAATCATTGGGATAACACGAAGGAACAGTAGTCACTTCATTAGTCGAAACAAAATAGTGATTACTGGGGGAGATCAAATTTGTGAGTTTGGCAAGTGTATCAAGGAGAGAAATATAGAACAAATAAAATATATGAAGGAATCTCACAAATCTTATTGACATATTGATCCCTATATATACAAAACAGTAAGAGCTATTTATGTACAGTCCTAAAATCAAGGAGAGTACAGATTTGATAGAAGAAGAATAGGAAACAAATAACATTGAGTGCTGGGCAAGATTAGATTGATTGAGGAGAATGAGATTGTGTAGGATTCTCTCTAATAGGCCCCTCAAGATGGGCGACGAGAAGAGAGACCAATCTTGGATACCAATTGATATAACGAGCACGAGCAAGTGGCTTGGTAAGGGCATCGGCAAGTTGGTCACGTCAGAAATGTGAGTAACTTCGCAAGTGTTGAGCTTGAACTTGTTCACGAACAAAGTGATAATCAAGTGCCAAGTGCTTCATTCTTGAATGAAATTTCGGATTTGCTGCCACATAAGTCGCGCCCATGTTGTCACAATAAATAACTGGTGCAACGGAGAATGGAACATGGAGCTCACGAAGAAGATTTTGGACCCATAGAACTTTGGCAGTAGCGGCAACGACGGCCCTATATTCGGCCTCAGTGGAGGATCTAGCAAGTGTTCTTTGTTTGCGAGAACTCCATGAGATTAAGTTAGAGCCAAGGTAAACAAGATAGCCTGTAGTGGATATGTAGTTCTCCTTATCGCCCGCCCAATCAACATCTGTAAAGGCGTGTAAAGTAGAAGGAGAGTTGCGATGAAGGAGAAGACCAAGTGAGCTAGTGCCAGCAAGATAATGTAGCACCCGTTTGAGTGCACCCCAATGGATGTCAGTCGGCTTGTGCATAAACTAGGAAAGTCTGTTAACCGCAAATGACAGATCAAAGCGAGTCAGGGAGAGGTACTGCAGTGTACCAACTATGGTCCGAAACTTAGTGGGGTTTTCCAAGGGTGTACCAGAATGAGCCAAGAGGTTAGAATCAGGAACCATGGGAGTGGGAACTGGTTTAGCATTCGTCATATTGGTGCGGGTTAAAAGATCGTGGATGTAGTTTTGTTGGCTCAGAAAGAGGCCATCAGAATATGGAAGCACATCAACACCCAAGAAGTATGAGAGGTTACCAAGATCCTTCAGAGAAAACCGTGAAGCAAAAGTGGAGATGAAGGCATTGAGATGAGAATCATTAGAACCCGTTATGATTATGTCATCCACATAAACAAGTAAATGGATCACACCAAGAGGTTGAAGCAGGGTGAACAAGGATGCATCTGAAACAGAATTTGTAAAACCCAAGGAGAGAAGGTAATTTCTGAGTTCATTGTACCATGCCCGAGGGGTTTGTTTAAGACCATCTGAGGCCGAAGCTTGCAAACATGAGTTGGTGAAGATGTACTTACAAAGCCAGGAGGTTGCAGCATGTAAACATCTTCATGAAGAGAACCTTGGAGGAAAGCGTTGTTAATATCAACCTGTCGAAGGGACCAGCCTTTTGTGACAACAAGAGATAGAATGGTCCGAATAGTGGCAGGTTTGACAACCGGACTGAATGTGTCAGAGTAATCAATTCCCGGATGTTGATGAAAACCCTTTGCAACAAGACGAGCTTTATGCCGTTCAATGGACCCATCGGAGTTGTATTTAGTTCGAAAAATCCACTTACAGCCAATGGGTTTCTGGGATGGAGAAGGTGGAACGAGATCCCAAGTATGATTCTTTTGTAATGCATCAAACTCGGTTTGCATAGCATCACGCCACACATGAATTTTGAGGGCTTGCGTGTAAGTAGTTGGTTCAAAGGAGGAGTTGGGAAGGGAAACATGAAGATTCAGTTTATTAATGGGTTTTCGAATCCCATCCTGAAGTCTAGTGTGAGGGCGATTGGGTGGAGGTGGAATGTGGATGGTAGAGGGTTGGGAAATAGTGGGGTCGGCAGAGGATTGAGTTTGGGTTTAGGATGGTGGGGATTCGGCAGAAGGCAAGGGGGACTGGGTGTTTGAAGCTAAGGAAGAGGGAGCAGATGAAGAAGGTGTGGGTGAGGGAGGTGCTGAGGGTGGAGGTATTGGAAGGTGTGGCATTAGTAGTGGGAAAGTGGACAAGATATGGAGATGAGAGTTGCACCAAGCATCGACAGAATCGTAGGGGGAGGAGGGGGAACTAAGAGAAGAGAAAGGAAAATTATGTTCTACGAATTTCACATGTCTCGACACAAAGATTTTGTTGGAGTGAGGATCAAGGCAATAATAAGCACTTTGGGTTGGCGAGTAGCCGACAAAGACACAAGGGGAGGATTTGGGGTCAAGTTTGTTGGTGGTGTATGGACGAAGCCATGGGTAACAGAGACATCCAAAACTACGAAGCTTGAGATAATTGGGATGATGACCAAAAAGCTTAAAGAATGGCGATTGGAGGTTCAACGTAGGAGTAGGCATGCGATTTATGAGATAGCAAGCCGTGACAAGAGCAAGAGGCCAGAAGGTTTGTGGCATGTGAGAATGAGTTAGAAGAGAAAGACCGGTTTCAACGATGTGACGGTGACGGCGTTTGGAGTATCCATTGTGTTCAGGAGTGTGTGGGGGAGAAGTAAGATGAGTGATCCCTAAGGATATGAGAAGTGGGCGAAGCCCGAGATATTCACCTTCATTATCACTAAATATTGTAAGAAGAGGACGTTGGAAGTATCTTTCAACAAGATTTTTAAAGTTTGTGAATGCCATAGTTGCATCATTCTTGTGTTTAAGTGGATAAAGCCAAGTATACTTAGAGTAATGATCGACAAAAATGATATAATACTTATAGCCATCATAGGATAAAAGTGGAGATGTCCAAACGTCACTATAGACAACATCAAGGGGACCATTGGAAGAAATAGAATTTTCATTAAAAGGGAGCTTGTGACTCTTGTTACAAGCACATGCATTACAATTAAAATTAGATGTCCTAGGAATATCCAACTGAAACGACGAACTAAGATGACGTAAAATAGGTATAGAAGGGTGTCCTAATCTATGATGCCAGTTGATGATGGACGACGAAGTTGAGGTGTGAACAGCAGGAGAAATTGGATGCCATTCGAAGATACCATACTTAGATTTGCCTTGGAGAAGAGTAGTCCCCGAACGAAGGTCCTTCACAACAAAGGAATTAAGTGAGAAGGTGATGGAGACATTATTGTCGAGACAAAATTGAGAGACATAAATAATATTGCGAGACACAGTTGGAACATGAAGAACATTAGAAAGATGTAAAGTAGTAGAAGAAGTGAGAAAAGAGGTGGAACCAATATTTGAGATTGGAAGCCCCGAACCATCACCAATTAGGAGTTCCTCGGTACCATCAAATGGAGAATGAAGAGCAAGATTGTTGAGGTCGTTGGTCACATGGTGAGTGGCCCCACTATCAAAAAGCCAGCCGGGGGTGGGTGGGGTTATGGTGGTTGCGGAGTAGGCACGGGGTTGAGAAGGAGATGAGCCACGGTTGGGTTGGCGAGGGTTAGAAGGCTGTTTGTTGGAAGGGTTGGGTGTCGGGAAGGTGGCAGTAGGGTAAGCTTGGCGAAAGGAAGGGCATTGAGAAAGATAATGGCCGCTAACACGACACCATTGACACTTCCCATTGAATGGGGCAGGAGGCCGAGAATTTTGGGCAGAGGAATTGGGTAAGGCAGTGGGGTGTTGGGAGGAAGTTGGTGCAGTTGTGTATGGTTTAGGTTGAGAGTTACGGGCAGGGTTTTTGGCAGCATAAGCGACGGTGGCAGGGAAAGTAAGGGTGGAGGAGGATTTGTGTTTAAGGGAGAGTTCCTTATTAAGAAGCTTTTCATGGAGCTCATCAAAGGTTATTGGATTTTCATGGTTGTGAACGGCATTGATGACACTATCATAATTTTGATCATCAAGTTGTTCAAGGATTTTGTCCACGAGATCATCAGGATCAAGAGGCCGACCAAGAGAAGCAAGTTGGTCGGCACAGGATTTCATGTTGTGCATGTAATCAGAAACGGATCGGTTTCCTTTGGTAATACTACGAAGGCGGTCCTTAATTTGTTTGAGGTGACCCTTAGAAGGATTAGCATAGGTTTTGGAGAGGGGTTTCCACACATCGTGGGTGGTGGGACATTGGGATATAATGGAAACAAGAGATGGTGAGAGAGTACCTGCAAGTGCTCCTAAGATTAGCTTGTCTTAACGAAACCAAGTGGAATAGGCTGGATTAGGTTTGGTGGTAGATTCGGTGGTGGAAGTTGCTGCCACGGTAAGGGTTTGAGAAGGTGCAGGGAGAGAGCCATCAAGGTATTGAAAAAGATCAAGACCTAAAAGTGTGGCCTCAAGTTGTATCTTCCAAGCTATGAAATTGGTTGGGGTTAACTTGAGAATATGGGAGAGAGATACATAGATAAGGGGTTTGTTTGGTTCTGCAGAATTCAGAATCAAGGTGTTTTCGGCAACCATGGGAGATGAGGAGGGAAGGACAGTTGGATCTTTATTTGCTTTGATACCATATAGAACAAATAAAATATATGAAGGAATCTCACAAATCTTATTGACATATTGATCCCTATATATACAAAACAGTAAGAGTTATTTATGTACAGTCCTAAAATCAAGGAGAATACAGATTTGATAGAAGAAGAATAGGAAACAAATAACATTGAGTGCTGGGCAAGATTAGATTGATTGAGGAGAATGAGATTGTGTAGGATTCTCTCTAATAAGAAACAGGTAGAGGTGGTTAGGCAGATAATCAGAGAAACAAGAAGCTGGATGCTTAGAAATTCTCAAAGTCACCAATCCCAAAAATCTGAAGACAAGCAGTTGGATGAGAGTGACTTTATCTAAAGTTTGGTGGGATTGAATGCCATTTTCTTGAAGGACTCTATGGAGGTGGGGGCTGCTAACTTGCAATATATGTTTGTCCTTGATGCAAACATGGCTAATTAGGTGTATATAAGGAGTGAGTTCCGTCTATTATTAAACTGGGAAATGGTGATTTCTTTATGTTGAAAGTGCTTCAACACCTGCCAAATGGGGTGAGACATTGCTTAAGTTTTCTTGGAGTGAAAGGTAATAATCCACTATAATATATATATATATATATATATATATATATATATATATATATATATATATATAGATATATTTAGAGTGTGTCTGGTATCACGTACGTTTTGGTTCAAAACGCTATTGTGTTTTCCTTAAAACCTGTATCATTCTCGCGTTTAAAAGCGTTTTAGAAACGGTGGGTGTTTCTAAACGCCGGAAATTTGAGCGGTGAAGGAAAGCGACCATCAAAAAACGCTCTCAAATTACTTTAGGCCATTACCCTTATGCTCTTCTCTGTTGTTGTGTGAATGCGATCAGCTCTCCCCTTCGCTCTTCTCTCCATTGCTGGGCAAACAACTCCAGGTATGTTTGCAACACTTTATCCTCTTTCTTTCTCTTCTTTTCCCATCGTTTTCTTCTTCCTTCTCTTCTCCTATGGATGCTTGGTATTACCGACCCTGAATCCAATTTATTATCTCCCTCTATCTCCCTTCTATTCCTGCAATCTCTTTTACCTAAATTTCAATTGGGTATCTGTAAAATCCCCCAAAAACACTGTTTGTAAATTGTATCTAGGGTTTGGTTTTGCCTAATCAAACTGCTAATTAGGTATAAATGTGGAGCCTGCTATGTGTTTGACAAAATGCTATTTGAATATTTTAATGTTGTGTGCAGGGCCGTTCCTAAACTTTTAGGGGCCAAGGACAAAAATGATAAAATGGGTCTCTATAGATATAAAAAATAAAATTTTTAAATAAATAAATTTTCAATTTTTTATCGTTTAAAATATTCAATTGGTATAACATCTACGAGCATACTAATATATAAGTATATGAAATAATTATTTAAAATTACTTCGTTTACATATTCCGGTACACTAGTTATTTTCTATCTTGATTTAGTAATTTTCTTATATATTAAAATATACAAAATGTCTATAAAACATATCTATAAGATATTTCAGATTTATTCACTCTTCTAAGATCTTTCTCAACTATATCATCAAATTATATCACCTTCTCTCATTTTTTGGCTCATTTGTTACATGTTCATTTGGTTTTTTTGTTGATTATTCTATTATTGTAATCAATTAATCTAAATTCTAAGATAATTAGGTTTTTTGTTGATTATGTGTGTCATTTTTAAAAAAGTTTGATTTTCAAACGGAAACTCTTTACTCTGAAACGGAGGGAGGGAGTATATAATACTTGATAATTTACAACTCAAAAATAAAATAAATTTTACATAACTTTCAAAGAGTTCAAAAGTAAATAAAATTCAAAATACCTTATCCATTGGGCCACTAAATCATATAGGAAATTCAAGTGACAGTATAATATTTATATCTAAAAATGGCTATATTTTAAGTTTGGGCCCCTCAAAATTGGGGGCTAGGGCGGTCGCCCTTTCAGACCACCCTCAGGACCGGCCCTGGTTGTGTGTGAAATCTGAATTCGGCCTTTGGTTCTTATTTATTGTTAAAGTGTTTGTAGTAGAGATTTTCTGAAATTTTTCCTTACGTAGTTAGATTTTGGCTATTTGAATGGGCAGATCGTTCTACTTTTCCTAAGCTTAATTTCCTTCAAGGGGAAAGATTATTATAAAATTTCTTAGGACTTGGTTGACAATCCTTTCCCCCCGAAAGGCAGGAGGATTTTGGGGATAAGGGGGATCCATGTAAAGGAAACTTTAGGTACTTTGAAATTTAATTTGCAGGGTAGGACTTTTCTTTCTCCAAATTGCAGGAATGGAGGGTTGGTAGCCTGGGAACCTTGTTTTGGATTTCTTTGCCTATGGTATTCTATGATACTGCAGGCTTTTTGGTTTGTGAATGAAGTAACTTTTAGAGTAGATGTTGTTTTGGATTATTAACTAGTCATGTATATAATTTAGATTAACGGAAGTGGAGAATATCAGAGACACTATTGGAAGGTATATGAGGAGATCATAGTGAAAAAGTTTGTGAGAAAAAACTTTTATTTGAGTAGAGTTTCGTAGTCACGTCTTCAATACCAATTTTGAAGCAAAATTATCAATTATAGTTTGCAGTTACGCAATGGTCATATCAGTATATTAAAGTTGTAATTTTGGGTAAAGATTTATAATGTGGAAGATACACCCCTCCCCGGAAAAGAAAAAGAATGGCACGGCTTCAAACCTGTTGCCCAACTCTTGTATATATAATCAGAGCTTTAACTGCATCATGTTTGGTCATGTCGAAAACTGTAGAAAGTTGAGGTAGTTTGCATCACCATATTACTGAAGTTCTTAAAAAAAGAGCATGTTAGTTCATAAGAGGAAAGGTAGCTCCATTTCTCAATGCAACCATGCTATTAACAGTACACTTCAAATAATTCAACCAAAATTCCCTCCCACAATATATATACCTGAAAGTAAACACAAATTTGATGAATAATCAAAATCCAAGAATTAAAATAACAGTCCCTTGACTCTGAATCAAGCTTTCAAGTACTCAAGGTAAAAGATAAGTACAGTTTCTAAAGGGTTAATAATTAATCTAGAATACCATTTATATTTGATTAAACAGCTAAAAGAAAGAAAATTCATTACCAGACATGATTGTACACACAAGACACCGATGATGAGAAATTCATGACATGTATTAGAGGTGAATATTATCTACAAAGTACAACCTAATAAAAACACTGAAAACCAATATCAAGCAATCTTGCTATTTAAGGGCTCAAAATCTAAGTTGTTTATGCTTGTTATTAATGCTCCAGTTGAGCTGTTGTTTGTAAGTGTCATAGATTAACCAAATATAGTCTGAATTTGAATCGCTCAACTCTCTGTGGTTGTGTTTCACAAGTGTTATCGATTAGAGTTAACTAGTGAATATGTTAATTTGAATTAGTCAACAGTGTGTGTTAGTAACTTAGTATACTGTGTAATACTTCTCTTCTGTGATGCATTGCTTTCTTTACTGTTTTGTTTTGGTGTATTCCTTTTTTAACTTTTTCATTGAGGATAATCTAGATAGTTGCGAGCCATGTTGTGTTTGTTGCTGGATTCCTTCTTGTTTTAGCCTTTTGTGTTTCATTTTTCATTTTCATATGATACATAAATAATAAGTGACTACACCCAAAGATGTAATTTTTCCAATTCACTTTTTTGAAGAGCAGATTCTGTAATTGATATAATTATTGTATTTGACATTGGCCTAGTTTAATTACTTAATTATTTTTTTATGTGATACTAAGAAAATACATTATTAAAAGTAACTTAATTTTTTAAATGCTTGGAAAAGGTTTGTGCTCGTGCAGAGAATTTAGTCGATTCCAATTGATTGGGACCGAGGTTCAGTTGTGTTGTATATATTATCATTGAGTAGGTCTTGGACAAAAGAAGGTTGGGATGCATGAAAAAATGGAAATTATTTTAAAATTTGTTCTTTAGCTATTATGTTTTTATGGCCCCATGGGGAATTAGGGATTCTAACTTCATAAACCCATTAAATGTTAGAGAATAATATCTTTTAATTATTCTTGTTGATTTGTAATGAGTAATTAGTGGTAATTACCTTGTAGAGTTCTTTCCTAATTGTGTTACCTTCCTTGTATAGGTTTCTTGTATCCTACTCCTAGTGTAACCCTAATTGTAAATTCCCCTATAAATAGGTGATTTATTCAATGGAAAGGTTATGTCATTGTTCCTAAACTTTATTAGTTTCTACATTAAATAGAGTCCAATTTCAAAATCTAGTCCAATTTCACAACCTGAAAATACCAAATCCCCAATAGAAAAACCCATATAGCTCTTTCTATTTAAAAGCTATGCCTTAATCATATGTAGCTTTTTTTGTATTGTTAACCAATAATGGTTGTTCCATTTTTATTTAAGCTCAAATCTTGTTTCACAGTTCAAATAGCTAGAAATTTCTTTTGCATTTGTACAGAATGAGAACTTAATGATGTTATTTCCCCGTGATTATTTTGTATATCTGAACATGATGAGATTTATTGTCGCCCCAGTCTTATGAACATTGTATGTCTTCAATGTTCAATGGTGATCCACTCTATAACTGATTCAAAAAAACTTCAAATGAAGAAGTTTTTTTTACAATATTACAAAATAACCGTTCAATCCTTCCAATTAATTTAGAAAGCAATGAAGATTGCAAGAGAAGTGAGGTGAGGATAGTTATCCATTCGATTCAGATTCTTGAATGATGATTTAGTATACATGCACTACCATCCGATCACTCTCTTGGAGATAATCTTTTAAATGTTTTTTACTTTCATTTTTTAAAAGTTTTTGGGTTATAAACATTTACAATGCAATCTGTGATGAAGATTTTACACTTGTCTGATCTTTACAAGTGATTAACTTACAAATATATCACCATGTTTTGGCTGAGATTGCATTGCTTCTTAAATTTATTTTCTTAGTGTTTATTTTAATTTTAATTACTACAAAATGTTTTTGCATGTATGATTTTAGTTAGGTATAGTTTGCTCACAGCATCTGATGTCTTGACCAGAAAAGATTATTAGCTAGGCATCTCGTTTGTCGGGCAAAAACTGATTTAGACAGGTCTTTGTGACAGTTACTTAAAACCTGGTTTACATTTCAATTCCAATTTTTTCAACATCTTTTAGAACCTATCCTTTAAAAAAGTTTTGAGTACTTTTCTTAATGCTTTGTTTCCCAAAAATCCTAAAGAGATAAATTTTGTTGGTTGTCATGCTTGTGATTTTCTTACACTTGGTATGGCAATCAAACAATTTATTGGTGGTTCATTTTCTTATTGGTTGTTGTATCAAGCATCTTTTGGGTGAAGGATTGGCATGGTCCTTTAATATCTCACTTGAGCATTTGTCTATGAAAATGTGCATGTTTCATATGGCATCAAATTTATATTAACACAAGTTCAACATCTTGTTTGTTAATACTGATGTGAAGATTTCACTATGCTTGATATCAGACTTGCCAGTATTGTTGGCAACTAAATATTTGAAAACAGTTTTGTCAGCGACCAAACATTTGATATCCTTTTTTCTTTCCAGTGGAAGAAGAAGCGTATGAGGAGATTGAAGAAGAAGCGCCGAAAGATGAGACAGAGATCAAAGTAGACAGTTTGGGTGGAGAGTAGAATGTTTTCTTCCCCTGAATCTGCCTCCTTATTGATGGCTTAGATGAATCAATGGGTGGTCGGGAGAGGGAGCTACAACATTATCTATGCTACTTCTACATGGTCTTATTTCTGATTTTGTAGTGCTATTGAGTGACTTTAGGTTAAATATTTCAGACTCAAGTTCTGTCTAGTTTTATTATAATTTAACTTTGAAATGCTTATGAATGATTGAATGGTTTTTATTACTGAATTTGTGCTCTCCTATTGACTTTTATTCTTCTCGAGTTCTGGTTTTGGTATGTTAGTGTTTCAAAACTATTTTGCTAACGTTTTATCCATGCTGGATGTTAAAACACTGCTGCCACTTGCTGACATGTTATGCAATTAGGTTTTTGAATTTTGAATTGGCTCCCCCAAACCCTACTTCTCCTATTTGTAAGTCGGCATCCCTTTTCCTCCCACAGTCGCTCTCTAACTCCAAGCTTCCACAAACAACCTAATCGAGCACCATCCTCACCTCCTCCATTGCCTCCAACCTCAGTTCAAGCAATCAATGCATACCTAGCATTCTTGTTCAATCACCCATCACTGGAAGAGGTTGGAAAAGCAGTGATTGCAAAGTGACAATAAGCACAACAATGAAAATTGCCCGACTTTTTCTTGACGGGGATTTGAGAATTTGGACTGTCATGACATTGGGCATGCAAAACATGCAAATGTTGCTGAGGAGTATGAGCAAAGAAACAAACCTGCGCTTACAATTCTTACCATTTTTACAAGCCTGCGTACGATAACAAGTTGGGTGAAGCCAACATTCAAATACCCCATGTGCAAACTCACAATTCTCCCCACGGCTATAGCTCCCCCGCCGAAACTCAGAACAAACGGTATCCGAATAGTGAAACCTCCTCGGATCCCTTCGACAAGCCTTCTCGTTGGGATGAAGAAGCGAACGAAGGCCCAATCATGGCTACAGCTACGAGTACAACGCCGAACCTTGAACTCGTACATACGAAAATGATCAGACAAGTAGGGGTCGGCATCATCGTCATCGTCGGCACCGATGTTGTAAAGAAGGTACTTCTGGAGAAATATGCGTTTTTATCCACGAAATATGCACATTAACCCCTTATATTTTGGACATCCAAGGAATAGGAAAGAAAGATTTGACAAAACACACTCTTCTTTAAGAAGTGTTATTGAAAGGTCTTTTGGTGTTTGGAAGGCAAGATTTAAAATTTTGAAGGTTATGCCAGCATTCCCTTTCAAGATACAAGTGCTAATTGTGGTTGCAACCATGACAATACACAATTTCATTCGACGTGAGACACGTCTTGATGATGAAATGTTTCGTCGCTATGAAAAAGATTGTCCATGTGATGATAATGATGATAGTGATGATGAACAAGATGCAAATCACAATTCAGATGGAGAGCATGAAGTCCCTGAATCGAGCAATCATAGAGAAGAAAATCATATGATGGATGCTTTTCGACAATCCTTGTTGGAATCTATTTGTAGTAGTTCTTATTGGACTTAATTTGAGATATTATTAATTTGGACAACTCTTCTTTAATTTTGGTTGGACTTATTTTCAAAATTTACTTCATCTTTATTTTAAATATGTATTTTGGACTAAATAAGTATGTAATTTTAATTTATATTAGCGTTATGAAATAAATACTTCTATATATATATAAAAGTATATCTATAAAATTAGAAGTAAGACATTGTTTAAGAAAGGGTAAAATCGTCATTTTGACAAATACTTAGATTTATGAAAATAGCGTTTTGAAAATGTATCACAAACGCATTTGTAAGAAAAACGCCAAGGCTTTCAGCACTCAAATGTGCCCTTAGTGTTTGGGTGTATAAGTATTATTTATGGGATTAGCCAAAGGTTGTTGAGCACTGGAGCCAGAACGACCCGACCCGGATTCCAACACGAAATCCCAAGGTCGTGCCGCTGAACTAACATAAGAAAAGGACAAGCACTTGCTAAACAGAGTAAGTCGAACAATGAGCTAACACGCTCTAAACGTGAACATAAAGCCGCACTAAAATACTGGTATTTCAAAAATCGAATCAATGAAGGAAAGAAGTCCCAAGCATGAAGCTCGAAACCAACGCCAATGAAACCAAGTGAGACATTATCTCTCAAAGGAGGAGAAAAAAACTCGCGTCGCAACATTGCGGACGCCGAACAAACCATCGGCAAGACCAGTGCCGCGCTTCAACAAAGAACCAACCCGATATAACAAATACCCAACGGCTAAAGCATACCGGGTCAACCAACAACTATAAAAATTAGAATAAGGAAATTCCCAAAGCTATCTGTGTCTCGAGACAATCGAAATAAATACGAAATCAATGGACTAGGCACGACACAATACGTCGGCCCAAGAAAGAACCAATACAAATACTCAAGTATTCTACCCGACCGTAAAGTCTAAATAACTTTACAAAAAGTCGATCTCACAAGAATAACAAAGTACAAGACATCAATGACAATGCTATAAAGGAATGACTCCACAAGTCGCTACTCGGGAAAGTCCGCTACAAACACGAACCACACGCTCTAATCTCGATCTATCGACCAGTCGCAGACCGCATACCACGATCTACTCGACCTCAAATTTAATATCGCCATCGCAACTAGAAACAAGTACGGATGAGTCATAATGACCCAAAGACGATACTACAATATATATGCAACATATAATTATGTAACATAAACATAACCATGGTGTCATTTTATAAATGACAGAAAACCCTAAGAGGCGTCGTATCGCTTCGATACTCCACAAGATATCCATTTCTTCTTACTTACTAAACCATCCAAATGAACAGTGTGTAATTCCCTGCTCAAACACAAATCAAACGAATTAGAAGGTAGTTCCCACAAAACATCATATGCAAGTATACATATCATTATATATACAAATCAAGCTATTCACATTATTACCACGTAAGGGTGCATATTTATATATATACACCTATATCGTATGTATATCTCTATATATACATATCAAATCTCCCATATAATCATCATGCATAAGTGTGCATATCTATATATACACATCAAGTCTTTCATATATATATATATATATATATATATATATATATATATATATATATATATATATATCTCATATATAAGGATGTATATCTCTATATATACATATCAATTCTCTCATATATTAGTCATGTATAAGTGTGCATATGTATATACACATTTCAAGTCTTCCATATAACACCAACCAACACAAACATGGTCAATAAGATCTCATGTTCACTAACACTTTGTTATCACATAAGTGCCCAGTAAGCCACATAAAGGATAGAGAAGATACCAAATCACTTTCGTCGTATTGCTCCCCGCAATCACAACCGTTAATCATATCGCGTGCCGATACCCGTGTTCAGTATCAAAGTACCGAGCTCTTTCTCGGTCCGAGCTCTCTACTGAAAATAGCACTAGCCAATGTGCTCAATTGGTTACGACAAAGGGGCTACTTTCCCACCGTAGCTAGCAGGAGGGGTGTGTGAAAACCATCCGAGACGGCGATACATTGCAACCACGAATCCCATAATTCGTGAAGACAATGCATCGTCCCACCTTCAACATGAAAACTCAAGTAATGCCATTGGACTTATATGCAATGCACAAGTAGATGTTTACTTGCTAATTCTCACATGGATATAATGATCTACTAAACTCATACGATTATGCACATTGTTACAATAATCACAAAACCACAATAGGAGCTAATTTGAGTCTCTAAATCATAAGTGTCAAGTTGTTCACTCTACTCGATTCAAGTCCCGAAAGCTTGTAATCTAGTCAAATGGAATATAATTATCATAGGATCTCACCACGATCCTCGTAAGGTTCAATTGTTCCTTAACTCGACCGTTGAGTCTTTACTACAATTCCAACCAAATAGAGTTTGAACACTATATGTGTTCCAAGACTCTTTCTATGTTCTCGTTTGAGGCATAGCAAGGTTCTCGCCCATTTAGGAATCTTAGTTCAAAGTCCCAAGACAATTATATAAGGGAAGCCTAAGTTGATTATTGTGAAATCAAGCTTAGTTCAATTTTGATTCATAATTCCACTTAATAGTAGAATCCAAGTTCACCACAATTCATTAATTGTAGAACAGATCATGCACGAAGGCAAATACCTTCAATATGCTCATAAGTCATATCATAGAAACACGTAGAAGAATCAATTCTTGACAATGTAAGAAATCATGCATTTAGTCATAATATAAAATATACACAAGATTCCATATTCACTTATGAAATTCAACAGAGTCACAATTTAACCATCACCATTATTATGTACTATCCAAGACTACTCCGTTAGTCTAGGATCATGAAGCCATTTACTAAACTCTTCCTAGAGTAGTAACTCATTCAATAACGCAAAAAGTCGATAGTAGTCAAAGACTTAAGCAACACTAGCGGTAATAACCCGTAAGGTCAAACCATACCGGTGAGTCTTAAATAACAACATGGTTATCCTAGCGACTTATACAAGTAGACTCCATGTATAGAGTACTAAAGATAGTCCCAATCCAAATCCTCTCAATTATGCATTTCTTTCACACAATCATATAAACCGCATAAGAACTCGATTGAGTCTTATAAGCACACATATCAAACATGCATTTCAATTCATCCCAAAGTCATGTAAACTAATACATTAGTCTAACGTACTCACAAACGCGTAGGGATCGAATGTGGAGTCGGTATTGTTCAATAACTCCCTAATCTCAACTCTCAAGTGAGTCATTTCTAAAATTCAACCAAGTGGAGCATAGATACTAAATGCATCCCATTGCTCAATTCTATGTTCTCCGCTCATTTAGAACTTAATAACTAAGCCGCTCATGACCTTAAACTAGCCATAAACACATTCCCGAATTTCAAACCCTAGAATCGGTGATTTTGTTAAACCTACAATTGAAACATATTCTTTTTGCCAAGAGTTGATC
>JABEVN020003145.1:0-19235 GCA_013146195.2 Codonopsis lanceolata | reverse complement strand
TTAAGTTTGACTGTCCAACAAAACCAATTAAGGGCTCTTAACGTGAGAATATATAAATCGGTACAAGTCAAATATTTTACCAATTCACCTAAAGTGAAGGAAAAAGTTGGCATGGGGAAAGATGGCTGGGGTTAGATTAGGCTGTAGCTAGCCCAGCTTCATTGTCAATATTGCCATCTTTCACTGGATATGGTCCGACTAGCATCCAAGTAGCTAGCCTTGTCACGTAAAATTGAAGTAGACTTTCTAATGTTCTTTCTTGTCATTGTCAAGTGTTCAACCAAATATTAAACTTAAATTCACATTGTCCATGATGAATCAAAATAAAACAAGGGCTAAAGAATGCATCATTAAATTGGGCAACAATCGCAAGCAACTGTGAGCATTATGGACTAAAAGAAAACATAATAACCCAACAGAAAATTTAAGATCCTACTTGCACGATTAAGGTACCAGTCACCCCAATTTCACGAATAAGAACTACAACCTAAGCACCCTAGGACAAGCTAATCAAACTACAATTCAAGACTGTCAAAGCAATCAAAACTACCAACTCAAATACAACGATAAACTAACCAGAATTTTCAAATGAGCAGCAATAATCTATTCTCCCAACAAAAAATTAACAATTTCATAGTCAAAATTTTATTTTCCCACAATTAAATTGATAAGACAAGCCCTCAACCCACCACAATGCAATTCTCCATTATCAGCTCTTCAATTTGCCCAAATTCGTTGAGGTTTACAGCTTGAAGAGACATGATAAACAATCTATTATTACCAGCATAGACACATAAAATCCTCACCACAAGTACTCAATACTAAGTAAGTACAAAACAAAACCCTCACGAAATCAAATTAGCCCAACCCAAGGAATTAGCACAAAATGCAGAACCTAACAGATTTGAACACAAAATCCTTCACAATTAAATGCCTCCACTAAATTTCCCATGGAATTCAAGAGGGACCAAACCCAACATTAAATCTGAACTGCCCAATTTTCCACAGCTTATGAATATTTTTATTTATTTATTTAGTCTTTAGGCAATATTAAATTCATAAAGGAAATATATAGAAGGTCTGTCGGCTCTCCTCACCTTTCACATTTTCAACAATACGGGCAGTATTCTTGGTCAGCTTGACAGAGTACAAAACAAAAATGCAACCAATTAATAATTCACATTCCTTCTTAATCAAAACTCTAAATACAGTGCAATGAGAAATAGTTAAACCTGGCGATTGAAGAACAGGAGTTAGAGGCTTGCTAGATGTGGGGAAGACAACTGGAGATGGGATTTCTTAGCCGGAACAGGTACGTCCCGGCTGGATCTGAAAAATCGGTTCAATCTAACACGAATTAAATCAGTGGGAGAGTGAGACGGAAGAGGGAAAACAACCAACATTCAACAACAACAACAAGAGGTGGATTTCAATTTGCTTACCGCCGGTTGGACTGGTCCGACTGGAGCCTGGAAGCTAGGAGGTGGACTACCTGTCTGGCAGAGCAGAGGCGTGGAGAGGGGGATTGGAAGCGGTGTTGTCGGTGGTGCTGGTGGCGAGGGTGGCGGCGAGGAGATAGCAGTGGAGTGGGGGATTGGAGGCGGCGATGGGAATGGCGAGAGAGTGAGGGATATATGTTTTAGGGTTAGATAATCAGTAAGATGTATTTATAGTAGGGTTCTTGTTTTGTTTTTCTTTTATAATAAATATTAATATTAAAGTATTATTTTTAGTGGTTAGTTATGAAAAAATCAATTAATAAATTTTTGTGAATATTTACAATATTTCAAAAGTTTAATCAAATAATTAATTAATTAAGAAATTTATATTTAATTTAAATTAATATATTAAAAAAGTTTTTTATAGTTCATTTTTAAAAGTTTTTAATAGGGGATTCGCACAATTAGGGGTCGGGCATTCGGATTTGGGTTTCGAGGTCGATCAAAGATTTTGAGTCGGTTATCGGTTTTAAATTGCTATCGTATTTGGGTACCCAAAATTTTGAATAAATAATAATAATAATAATAATAATAATAATATTATTATTATTATTATTATTATATATAATTAAATAATTATCTGGTCCCTGAACTATCCCAAAACTATGTATCTAGACCCGATGAGCATTTTACCAAAATATTGTAGTTTTAATTAAATATTCTCAAACTATAGTATTTCTTAATCTAATTCTCAAATTATGGTGCTTTTAAAAATACTAATGATATAAGGGTACCAAGGTGGACGAACGAATCGATCGGGCAGTGGTTGGGTTGCAACGGGATCTAAGAAAAATGTTAAGTCAAGTGGTGGTGGGGAGGCGGATGATAGACAAAATGCGGAATGTGAGTGCTAGTACAGAAAAACCAGTATCTGAGAAAAATCTGGACCAGCCAGCATCAATACAACTCGAAGGCCCGAGGTTGAGACAAGTGGTTACGTTACATTACGTTAAGTTACGTTACGTTGCGTTACGTTACATTAAGTTAAAGTTGCGTTACGTTAGTTAAGTTAGGTTATGTTACGTTAAGTTAAGTTAACTTTGCGTTACGTTAAGTTATAACATTTCGCCATAGGCGTAGCGTGTTTTCATGTTATAATGGTCCATCGTCTTGAGATTATATCATTTCGCCAATAGGCGTAACGTGTTAAGTTAAGTTACATTACGTTAAGTTATAAGTTATGTTAAGCTAAGTTAAGTTAAGTTAAGTTACGTTACGTTAAGTTAAGTTAAGTTAAGTTAAGCTAAGTTAAGATACGTTACATTACGTTATAACATTTCGCGATGTAGCGTGTTTTAATGTTATAATGGTCAATCGTGCTCCATTATACCATTTCGCCAAATAAGGTGGCGTGTTTTCATCTTATAATGGTCCATCGTAATTTATTAAAATATTTCGCCAATATGCGAACGTGTTAAGTTAAGTTACATTACGTTAAGTTAAGTTAAGTTAAGTTCAATTAAGTTAAGTTAAGTTCAATTAGGTTAAGTTAAGTTAAGTTAAGTTAAGTTAAGTTAAGTTACGTTACGTTACGTTAAGTTAGGTTAAGTAAAGTAAAGTTAAAGTTAAGTTGTTACGTTACGCCACGTTAAGTTAAGTTAAGTTAAGTTAAGTTACGTTACGTTAAGTTAAGTTAAGTTAAGTTAAGCTAAGTTAAGTTACGTTACGTTACGTTATAATTAACATTTCGCCAATAGGGGTAGCGTGTTTTCATGTTATAATGGCCAATTGTACTCCATTATACCATTTCGCCAATAGGCATAACGTGTTAAGTTAAGTTACATTACGTTAAGTTAAGTTAAGTTAAGTTAAGTTGCGTTACGTTACGTTAGGCTTAAGTTCGTTAAGTTAGTTAAGTTAAGTTAAGTTAAGTTAAGTTACGTTAAGTTAAGTTAAAGTTAAGTTGGTTAAGTTAAGTTGAGTTGAGTTAAGTTACGTTGAGTTGAGTTGTTGCTTGAGTTAAGTTAAGTTAAGTTAGAAGTTAAGTTAAGTTGGGTTAAGTTAAGTTAAGTTAGGCGTTGCGTTACGTTGCGTTGCGTTAAGGTTATGTTAAGTTATGTTACGTTAAGTTAAGTTATGTTAAGTTAAGTTAAGTTAAGACAAGTGGTTGCGTTACGTTACATTTGAATTGCGTTGCGTTGCGTTAAGTTACATTGCGTTACGTCACATTGAAGTTACGTTCGTTCGTTAAGTTGCGTTACGTTACGTTAAGTTGAAGGAGTTACGTTAAGTTAAGTTAACTACGTTACGTTAAGTTATAACATTTCGCCAATAGGCGTAGCGTGTTTTCATGTTATAATGGTCCATCCATCTTTGCATTATATCATTTCGCGTGATAATAATTAGCGTGTTAAGTTAACATTACATTACGTTAATGTTATAAGTTAAGTTAAGTTAAGTTAAGAGTTGTTACGTTAGTTAAGTTATGTGATCCGATTGAGTTTTAGCCGAGGATTGGGAGACCGAATCTGTTGCCACCCATGTTCGTAAAATATCAAATCGATCTCAACCGCTCAGATCTACTTCGAGTTTGAACTAAATTGAACAATACCAGTACAATTAAGTTATAAGTTAAGTTAAGTTAAGTTAAGTTACGTTACGTTAAGTTATAAGTTAAGTTAAGTTACATTACGTTACGTTAAGTTATAACATTTCGCCAATATGCGTAGAGTGTTTTCATGTTATAATGGTCAATTGTACTCCATTATACCATTTCGCCAATAGGCGTAGCGTGTTTTCATGTTATAACGGTCAATCGTACTCCATTATACCATTTTGTCAATAGGCGTATCGTGTTTTCATGTTATAATGGTCCATCATACTCCATTATACCATTTCGCCAATAAGCGTAACGTGTTAAGTTACATTACGTTAAGTTAAGTTACGTTAAGTTGTTACGTTACGTTAAGTTAGTTAAGTTGCGTTAAGTTACGTTAAGTTACATTACGTTACGTTAAGTTAAGTTACATTGCATTAAGTTAAGTTACATTACGTTAAGTTAAGTTAAAAATTATGTTAAGTTAAGTTAAGTTAAGTTAACTTACGTTACGTTAAGTTATAACATTTCGCCAATAGGCGTAGCGTGTTTTCATGTTATAATGGTCCATTGTACTCCATTATACCATTTCGCCAATAGGCGTACGTAGCGTGTTAAGTTAAGTTACATTACGTTAAGTTAAGTTACATTACGTTAAGTTACATTACGTTAAGTTAAGTTAAGTTACATTAAGTTAAGTTAAGTTAAGTTAAGTTAAGTTAAGTTAAGTTACGTTAAGTTAAGTTAAGTTAAGTTACGTTAAGTTAAGTTAAGTTACGTTACGTTAAGTTACGTTAAGTTAAGTTAAGTTAAGTTAACTTACGTTACGTTAAGTTATAACATTTCGCTAATAGGCGTAGCGTGTTTTCATGTTATAATGGTCCATTGTACTCCATTATACCATTTCGCCAATAGGCGTAGTGTGTTTTCATGTTATAACGGTCAATCGTACTCCATTATACAATTTCGTCAATAGGCGTAGCGTGCTTTCATGTTATAATGGTTGATGGTACTCCATTATAACATTTCGCCAATAGGCGTATCATGTTTTCATGTTATAATGGTTCATCGTAGTCAATTATAACATTTCGCCAATAGGCGTAGCGTGTTTTCATATTATAATGGTCCATCGTACTCCATTATACCATTTCGCCAATAGGCGTACGTAGCGTGTTAAGTTAAGTTACATTACGTTAAGTTAAGTTACATTACGTTAAGTTACATTACGTTAAGTTAAGTTAAGTTACATTAAGTTAAGTTAAGTTAAGTTACGTTAAGTTAAGTTAAGTTAAGTTACGTTAAGTTAAGTTACGTTACGTTAAGTTAAGTTACGTTATGTTAAGTTAAATTACGTTAAGTTAAATTACGTTAAGTTAAGTTACATTACGTTAAGTTTAAGTTAAGTTAAGTTACGTTACGTTAAGTTACTTAAGTTAAGTTATGTTAAGTTACGTTAAGAAGTTAAGTTAAATTACGTTAAGTTAAGTTACATTACGCTAAGTTAAGTTATATTACGTTAAGTTAAGTTAAGTTGTAATGTGAATATTTTAATTTTTATATTGATGCTAATCATTTAATTATTGATATTATATTGTCAAATGAAATATAGAAATCCACTAATTAATGTTCAACAGTTCAAATCCAAATAAATTTTGCTTTGTAGTTTATTGTGGTTCAAATATTGTTTGATTTAATTGATTAATTCCATCGGTGATTTTAAAGTTCGACAAATATATATATATATATATATATATATATATATATATATATATATATATATATATATATATATATATATTTCAGTACATTAACGACGGAAATTCCGTAGCTTTATTATATTTAGCGACGGAAATTTAGTGACGGAAATTCCGTATATAATTTATTAACTTTAGCGACGGAAATTCCGTAGCTAATTTGGCGACGGAAATTTAGCGACGGAAATTCCGTAGCTAATTTATTAAATTTAGCGACGGAAATTTAGCGACGGAAATTCCGTTCTAATTTATTACATTTAGCGACGGAAATTCGTTTCTAATTTAATAAATTTAGCGACGGAAATTAAAACTATTTTATAAATTTAGCGACGGAGTCATCCGTAGCCAATCGGAAACGGAAATATTGATATTAGTGACGGAAATTCCGTCGCTAATGTTGGCACATTTCCAAAAAAAAAATTGGCGACGGAGATATGTAGAATATTCTTAAAAGATGCTTTTTGGCGGAATTTGGCGGCGGAAGTAATTAAAATCGTTAATAATAATTTAGAAACGAATTCGTCACTAATTTAAAGTTTCCGTCGCTAATTAGCAACGGAAATTTCCGTCACTAATAATTAAAATTCGCTAATTATCGTTTTCTAGTAGTAGTGCAGCCTCGCTCCGAATCTCGTGAAGGCTGGTGAGGTCAGTGATTGTTGTATCTCTTCTTAGCGAACTGGGTCGGTCGCCTCCCAGCTTCCCGACTCAAACCAGCTTATTTATTTCTTTGTGACAATGTGGGCGCTACGAGTCTTTGCTCTAACCCGGTTTTTCATACTCGCATGAAGCATGTGGCTCTGGACTTTCATTTCATTCGGCAACAAGTTCAGGATGGGCTTATGCGAGTTTATCATGTCTCCTCGGCCGATCAACTAGCTGATGCTTTGACCAAGCCTCTTGCTCGCCAACGGTTTCATCAATTACTACACAAGATTGGCCTCTCCTCTCGGACGTCCATCTTGCGGGGGCATGTTAGAGAATAATATCTTTTAATTATTCTTGTTGATTTGTAATTAGTAATTAGTGGTAATTACCTTGTAGAGTTCTTTCCTAATTATGTTACCTTCCTTGTATAAGTTTCTTGTATTCTACTCCTAGTGTAACCCTAATTGTAAATCCTCCTATAAATAGGTGATTTATTCAATGGAAAGGCTATGTCATTATTCTAAAACTTTTATCAGTTTCTACATAAAGTCCTAGTTTGATTGGTGGTACCGGTACATGCTGAGATACAAAAGGGTGGTACAATTTTTTAATTTTTTTTTATCAGATCATACCCTTCAATATTTTTGTATATATATATATATATATTGTAGCTAATTGTACGTTTTTGAAACATGATTCAGGCAATTAGGAGAGAACGCCACACTGGAATATATAAAGAAGGCCGGACACCTTGTTCCTCTCGAGCGACCCTTTGCCTACAACCAACGCCTCAACCAATATTCTTGCTTCCTTTCACAAATATGACGATCAACAACGATGAAGTCAAAGCTTTGGCTCACTCGAGAATTATCATATTCTAAGTGTTGACTTACAAATTACAATACTATACGTACGCTATGAGATTAGGAGCTCAACTAGTGTACGCATAGTTGATTTGAACTGATTTCCGGGCTGGACGACTGGCCGGGCTTTTTAACCAACGAGCACGAGCCATCTTGACACAATTAAGTCAATCATAATCTTTTTTTTTGTTTTTTTTTTTTAAATTTGGTTTGCCAGGGTTGTGATATAATTAAAGACCGCTTGTGTAAAAAAAAATTCCACCGCCAATGGATGAAATTTTTAATTTTTTTAAATTAGTGTTTATGTTTAGTTTTTTTCACACAATTGTGAAGTTGAGTCATTTTAGTAGTACATATACATTAATGTCCTTAGCGTTTACATATATCATGCCAAAATTCACACTAGGACGTAATACATACGAAAGGTGAAGCTATACAAAAATGGAACTTATTTGTGCATGAACACTTTTTATTTTATTTTAAAAATGTAGTTGGGGTAGTAGTTTTTTCTTTTTTTGGGTTGGGGGGGGGGGGTGGTGTTGAGGCAATATCTTTTAACTTTTAAGAGGAAAATAGTAGATGAAGCTGATCTCAAGCTCAGGAAACTAAAATAGTTGATCTCAAAGGAAAAGAAAAAAGAAACAGAAAGGAAAGGAAGAAAGAATGAAAATTGTAAAAGAAAAGCTAAATTTACATAATCCAGAAAGTAAAAGTAAAGGATTGTGTAATTACAAGACACAAATGTATAGCTGTTGAAGACAAACCGAAAATCAAAAACCAAATATACATACATATGCTGATACCGATCGAAGGAAATTGTCTGAAGCATTCTTCTTCATTGCAGCTTAAGATACTTCAGAAGCCTGTAAAAAGCAAGCCAAAGATACTTTTATTACCCTTGAAAGTTGAAACTAGTAGTAGTATATATATATATAATAATTTTACTAATTGTACCATTCTATTTATGCTTTATTTTGTTTTTATCAAATGTTACAGTGAAGTGTCGCAGTTAGAAGTGATATTTAATAATGATTCCCTTAATCTTTTCTATATATGTAAAAACAAGGGGTAAAGTTAGAATAAAGAGGAGCTATACGAGTAGAACAAAGTGGTACTCCTTCCGACCAAAAATAAGACATCCCTATTGACTTTACATGTATTTTTACAAATATTTGATTTGATTTTTTATTTATTTATTCTCTAGTATCTTAGTGACAAAAGATATTATAGACATTTATTTAAGAAAACTTTGTTTAAAAAAAGTGAAAATATTTTGGAACGTTTTAAAATGGAACCGAAAATGCATGCACTTATTTCGAAACGGAGAGAGTACAATCAAGATTTCCAGATTGGATACTTTTGGATATATAATTACTTTCGCTGAAATCCCATATGCTTAAGCCTACTGATTTTTATTGATCTTGTATATTTATATATAAGTCGCTAGAAACTAGATTTGGAAATACTATAGCCTATATTTGATTCTAATGGTGAACTTGTACATGTAACGTACATTTAATTAATGTCAAAAGTTGTAAGTAATATGTCTTGTTATGATTTGTAAAAACAACGAAACCCCTTCTTTGATGAAACATATATTTCAAGATTACCTTTATTTGTAACCTAAATCAAACAGCAACACTTCATGAGCCTATATCAATCATAAATTATCATTTATAAGTCATGAGTAATAAGCTATCAATAATCAGTCATAAATTATCAGTTATAAACAATCAGTAATTAGTCATCAACTCAAAATTTCAACTAAATCAAATAGACCTAGATCACCTTTCAAAAAAGTAATTAATTACTATCATTCAGGAAATGAAATACTCAAGGTCGAAATGAATTCTACGCAAATTAAGATGTAGCTAGAAGTACAGGAGGGAAAATCTAAATGAAGTGGGTTTGTCAAGACCCAAGGGATCTTGATTCTTGACCAAAAGTAGTGATATTGTATTTAAATGGTGATGACAGGGCGGTTGGTGAAGATGATCATGAGACATGAGGTGGGATTAGATCTTATGTGGGCTTCCTTTTGAACTACCTAGGGACAGGATAAGAAACTGAACAGAATGTAGATAGATTCTCAGTGTTCAAAATGAACTTATAAGCAATGCAAAATTCCTAGCTAGAGACAGGGTTTGAAAAAGCTTTTTTGCTTTTGCCCTATTGAAACTACTTTGATACAAAAACATATGGGATGGACCTGACCATGATGATAAGGTCACAAAGATATGGGGATTGCCTTTGTTCTGAATGGTTTTGCTTCAAATGACCAAGTTAGCCCTAGTCATGTGATGATAGCTAGGTTTGCTCTCATGCTATTCACTCGAGATGGACTCATTTTTGGCTAGCACCTATAAACTAATGTTCAAACTCATCGGCCAAACATATGGGGTGCACCATCAAACTTGTACAAAAAAAATAATAATAATAATAAAGTAATTAAGTCTCCTGTGAGACAGACGGTCTTGCAGAGAACCCCATTCTCACTTAACTCACGAACACATAGTGGATCAGGTTTGAAGGATCCGTTTTACGAAAAATGACCGTAATACCATTTCAATTAAGTTCTTGCCTAAAAGAAAATAGATTAAAATAAGAGAGAGAGAGATACTTTGTGTGTGTGTGTGTGTTTTGTGGTATATGTGTGGTTAAGATCATGATCAACATGCAGCAACTATACGACATGCAATCTGAAAAACAGTGAAAGTTGAACCGTGCCGAATTTAGAAGATATAGTCCCTAATCCTAGAATTGACCTATTTAACCCTAATTCATGTTCTATACTTCTATATGTTGGTACATTTTGAACCTGCAACAAGCAACATGCTTGAGAATTGAATAATTGAAATAATTAACCTAATTAACAATCTCGAAAAGGGTATTTGTGATTATATATCTCATACTTATCTGTTAGAGATTATTAAGAGCCCAATTTCCAACAGGAGCAAAACTTTATTACCAATTAAACAGTACTACTGAGTGGCAAAAAATCATATATATATATATATATATATATATATATAGAAGGAGAACAGCAAAACAAAAGTATAGTACTGTTATAATTAAGATATAAGGACCGTGCATATATATACCTAAGTAGCTGCTGTACCTTTGTTCTTCTACACTGCGATCACCACTGTTTCCAGTAATACTAGTGTTGTATGCTGGAATCGGCACCCTACCAGATTCGATACGACGGAGATCTTCAAGGAGGATGTCGTAGTGTCGCTTAACTTGCTCAGCAGTCTTTCCGCCACCCACGGCCAGGGAAACATTCTGCCAGCGGTCGGGGGTGTCTTTGTCAAACTGAGCTAGAGCCTTCTCAAACAGCTTGTTTTCCATTGCTGTCCACGACGACGACGATCCGCTGCTACTACTAGTAGGTACTGTCGTACTATTGTTATTGGTGCCCCTACGTGAACTAAGTGAGCTTGATGCCATATATAACTCACTCACTTTAGGCTTTAATTTATCAAAACACAAAATTTAACTAAGTGCCTATTTGAAATCAGTCCTCTTTAAAGGGAGAAAATCTATTTTTGAAAATCTTACCTAATGATGAAAGAGAGAGAGAGAGAGAGGTGATGATGAAACTAAAAGGGTTGAGGTGAGGACTGAGGAGAAGGGTTTGAGATGGGGATGGTAGTTTATATATAGAGAGATAAAGGTGGATCCCCTTGGAGAATCTTGGGGGTGGGGGGCGTGAGTGACTTTTTTTTTAACACCACAGGTTTGAATCATGGCAAGTACAAGCACGATAAGGTAAACAACATTGGGATCCGATAAACAAAACCTATAAATTCCTAGGATAGAGAAATCAGGTTTTGATTCCACAAAAAAATCAGTTAATCTATGAATTTTACAAGTCATGTACCTGTCTTACCAAATAATTTAAGACTTAATTAATTTTTTAATTAGTTATACATAGTTAGAGCATGCATGTTTTGACATTATATCGATCGATGCGATGCCCACCGGTTAGCTCAAGTAAAAAGGGTTTTAGTTGCTCGAGAATATTTCAAAAATTAATCTTGTACATTCGAACTCGAGGATACCCTAAATAATAATAAATAAATAAACAAGGGTGATGGCAATCATCTGAAATAGGATTCTTGTTCATAGGCAGTAGATGAATTTTTTTCATAATATTTCAATGAGTAATGCCACATCCATAAATATTTATAGTATTTATGTTTACAACACTCTAAAGTTTGAAATTGATGATGCAATTTATATAGTAGTTTTTTTTTATTTTTCACAAAAATATAAGTACAATATACTGTCTGAATGCATATAACTATTTCGATAAGAGAAAATAGATACTCCATCTGTTTCGAACAAACAGTCTCTATTTGAAAGTTAGTTTTTTAAGAAACATAACACTTTTAGTAGCCCATTAGTAATAAAATAATAGTATTATGCCTTAATTTTTTAAAATTGACTATTTAACTGAAACATCCGAAAATAAAATAGTGAACATTTTACCCCGAAACGGAGGAATTAGTTGAATTTGCAAGTTTTTAGAAACCTAGTGGTAAGAAATATAAAATTAAAATTTGAATGGGGGAATTAATCTCATAACTCCCACACAATTTTTTAAAAAATCACACCCAGCTTCTCTCACTCCTCCCAGTTCGCTCTCCACCATCTCCGGTGATCCATCTTGTTGATTCTTATGTTAAATTTATATCTGATCAGTACATTACATTAGTTTTATACTTCAGTGGCTAATCGGGTATCGATTAAGCGCAACTGTGTATAGAACTTTGCCTTGTATAGTTTTTGTAGGACCTTTTTCAGAACAACGGAAGACCCCTTCTCGCCTTCACCGAAGACCTGCTCAAAGCTTAAGATCGGTAGACCTCGTGTCCACCGGTGATCCGCTTCTACGTGTCCTCTCCAAATAGAAGCTAGTGGATTAATTCAAACTTATTTTTGTATATTATTTGAATTAATCCAAGTCATTCCTCGACATGTCAAGCAAGCAACTTTCCGAAAAGGAATACTTTCGTCTGAATAGTGAAAGCGAGAAAAAGCAAAGCGTCCCCTACTTTCGCTTCATCTCTCTCGATCGACACCAAATCGCCCACCTTTTGAAGATCTCGAAATGATTATCGCTCTAGTTATGCGTGAAGACGAAATTTCTTGATCGACCCCATGCATTTAATGCATTTATGAATAAATTTGTTGAAGTCTTCGCCCTCTCCAACGGATTCTTTTGAAGTGCACTGCTATTAATCGCCATTGAAGACTGGAACAACAACAAGCAGAATCAATCGAACACTTAAAGAATTGCTCTGAATCTACACAACTCCAAGTCTTTCAGATCAGTGCATTCAATAGATCCTTAACAGATCTAGAAGTCCTCGTCAACAACAAGAAGCTGCTCTTCAACATTTATTGCTTTATTCTTCTTGTTGTTAACTTCCATTAACTATATACGCTAATTAAATATCTTGTTTTTACGTATATTTAATTCCCTAGACCCAAACACAAGTCAATATTTTGTACACGATCCATTAGGGATATTCTTTGTAATTGATCTAAGTGGAAAACATAGTGCACAATTTAAATCCAAGGTTGACTGCCTTGGTGGTGGACGTAGCACTCATTATAGTGTGAACCATCCCAAAATACTTGTGTTATTTCCTACTGTTTGTCTATTTATTTGAACTGCTTAGTTTCATTGTTTATATTATCCATTTCAGCAGAACTTAAGTAATCTGTAAAAGGTCTACCGGTAGTCCTTATCGGCAGACCTGGAACAACTTTCTTGAAAGTCTTCCGCTACTTGATTCTTCTCTTATATTGCAAGTAACTTTCAAGGAACTTACTTAAAAGTTTTAAAGTGTTAATAAGCTATTCAACCCCCCCTTCTAGCTTATTATTGTGCTCATTGGGACCCACACATCTCTAACCGCATCACCCACCATGGCCGCCGTTCTTCCTGCTCTAATCGCCACGCTCCTTCTCCGATCTTTCAAGCCTCGTCAAATTCGCTCGTGTCCCCGGCCAGCAACCTCTCTCCGTTCGTTGTCCCCGAGTCAGATCCGGCCACTGCAATTTCTTCTCTAATCTATCTCTATGACCGACCTTGAAAGGCTTTAAGAATTCATTCAACTATCCGGGAACCTTTATTTACCTCAAAGCCAGGCCAGTCGAAATAGGTGGCTGCCTTGAGACCATGATTAACTACTGTTTACCAGAATGGCTCACCGAGCCACCAATTGGGTTCGTGGCTGGCCATGGTGAAGGAGTCGTCGTTGTCGGGATCTAAAAAATGGTTGTTGATGATTCCGTGGTAAGATGGGTATATTCCAGTGACAATGGAGTAGTGATTTGAGAAGGTTAGGGTTGGGAAGACGAGGATTAGACTAGTTTCGGCTTTGGTGCCATTGTGGATTAGACGGTGGATGTTGGGTGTTGGGGCTTTGAATTGGTAGCCGAAACGGAAGCCGTCAAAGGAGATTAGAAGGACGACTGGGTGAGTGAGTTTGGTGAGTGGGCGGGCGAGGTGGGTTGTGGAGATGGATGTTTGACTTGGGTTGTGGGAATTGATGGAGTTGGAGAAGAAGAGGAAGGCAAAGAAGGCAGTGACGGAGAGAGAGATGCAGGTTGTGAGGAGAGAGATGAGGAGAATGGTGGTGGTTGATGGAGGTGGGGAGGAGGCAGAGTTGGAGTTGAAAGAGAGAAGGGTGGTGGTAGGATTTGGTGAGTCGTCGTCTTGGAGTGAAATTGGGATCCGTTCTGGAAGGGGTACTGTTGTTTCTAATTTTTAGAAAATTAAAATATCCCAACTTGTAGATTTATCAAATAAGCTCTTATCAGTTAAACAGTCAATGGAGGCAGCCACTCCTGTCACAAAACTAACCAGTTTTGGATTGAAGGTTTTATTTTTTAAAAAAACTTCGGTTGAGGTTTTTCATCAAAAAAAAAAAACGCATGACTCAAAACGAAAAAAAAAACTAAAATAGGTAAGAGTTTTTTTTTTTTTTGCAATTAACCCAAAAAAATGTGTCCAATAAATCCGAAAAAAAAAGTCAAAATAAATGTACCTCTTTAATTGAGACGGAGTTGAAACGCTCCAAATTTATGAAAAAAAAAAAAGAATCAAGATCTCCATAATCATCATTGGAACCTCGCCATTTCATTCACCACTTTCTTCTTTCCTTTTCCCTTTTCTTTCTTTTGGACAAGGTTCATTCCGATCGAGACACACAAGAGGGAGACAGAGACTTGAGAAGAGAAAGATTCGAGTTTTTCCATTGGTCATATAGTCAGAGTTTTCAAACATGCATGCCTCTTTTTGGCCAAACTATAAGCATTTTTTTGATCATTTAATTTCATTATGGTATTCAAGTATATATATATATATATTATTTCAAAAACTATATATAGCATAAAAGTGACGTACAATTATTGTGTACCAAAGGAGCATCATTGGTAACCCTATTGTAAGATTTGGAAAGAATCACATTCAATACATGCGACAAAGAAAATCCTAAGTTGGATATACTGGTCTGTATGTGTTAAAAGAAAAGAATTAAAATAATACTTCCACCGTTTTCGACAAAGAGTCTGCTGTTTCATTTTGAGATGTTTCGCTTAAAGAATTCATTTTAAAAAATTAAAATATAAAAATACGGAGCGAGTAATGTTTAAGGTAGCTACGCTATGAAGGGTTGGGCTGACAGAAAGGCTATAAATGAAGTAGTGAGAAGAGAAAGATGATGGATTGTGTCTTAATTTGTTTGAGTAAAATCCAAGGAGGGAGTACTCAGTACTCAGTAGTCAGTACTGAATCTGATCTGCATATTTATTTGCAATCTTGCATGCAAATATATTCGGTTCTCAGAGCTTTGGAATTGGTGTTTTGGGATCGTCTTTTAATATCTTTTTCTCTTTTTTTGATTTTTCTGGCAACATAACTACATAAGGTTCCAAAAGGCTTCTAGCTGGCCACCTGAAAAACGTACGTTAACACATGCATGTGTTGTTTTTTGTTGATGAAGAATCAGCATATATATATATATATTCTATTTACTTCTTTTTATACTCTTCCGTGTACACAAGGTGCCAGTATTTGTGCATATTCTGTATACTCCACCCCCACCCATGCATCCGGATAAAGAGTGCTATTAAGAGTTCACTTTTCAATATTAAGATATAAAAGTGTCATTTTGTTAAAAAAAAAAATAACTTTCAAAGGGGATTCTTTACCCGGAACGAAATGAGTATTTGACAAATTTCTTTATTAAATGTTGATCTTACACTTAAATAAAATAATTAGTTTCTGGTTTAATCTAATTAAAAATATTAGATGTTTATCCTAATCTATTCACAAAAATATTTATATTTTTTGCATTCAATTATTTATGATAAAAAATTAGTTTAAAATAGCTCAAAATGTAATGCTAGTTTAGTTATTTTTTAAAAATATTCATCATGATTATGATCTTATTAAAAAAAAAGTGTCAGATTAACCTAAATTAATGATAATTAAATTATAATAGGTCTCTTGTAACACAGACTTATTTTGAAATTAACTTTTCTTATTTTATAATAATTGCAGAAAAATAGAGCTGTATGGAGAAAATTGGTGACAAATAAAGAAAAAGTCAAAAACTACAAAACCAAGTTACTAAATTAAAAAGGAGAACGGACCTTAAGTAGTTTGACATTCCACAAAAAAAAAAAAAATTCCCTTCATCAATAGTTAAAAATATAGTAATATACTCTTTTCGTTCTGAGTAAAGAGTCATCGTTTGAAAGACAAACTTTTTTTAAAAATGATATTTTTAATAATCTATTAGTAATAAAATAACATTTTTATAACTTAATTTTTTAAAGTGAGACTCTTTAAATGAAACATCCAAAAATAGAATAGTAGATTTTTTATCCGGAAAGAAAGGGGTATTTTTTAATATGACACGTAAACAAATATTGAAAAAATTGCGGGCCGGTCCACTTCTTGAAACTTTTAATCGCTCAAGTATACCTTTTTTATTTTCAATCGGAAAAAGTCAATTTTGGTGGCAAAATGATTACGATACCCTTAATGAACCGTAGACGCGCTACGGAGGTCATTATTTTTGCACCGCGATTCATCAATTTTATCGCATTATTTTTTGCACCGCGGTTTAATAGTGTAACTGCTAGTTTATTTTTGAACCGCGATTCATCAATTTTTATTGAATTAATTTTGCGTCGCGGTTCAATAGTGTAACTGCTAGTCTATTTGTGTACCATGATTCATCAATTTTAGTGCATTAATTTTTGTACCGCGGTTCAATAATGTAATTGCTAGTCTATTTTTGAACCGCGATTCATCAATTTTAGTACATTAATTTTTGCACTGCGGTTCAATAGTGTAATTGCTAATCTATTTTTGAACAATGATTCATCAATTTGAGTACATTAATTTTTGAACCGTGATACAAAATCATAAAGAACCAAACTACATTCTCCAGCTGCTTCTTCCATCTCCTCCGTCGTAAGCTTCTTCTTCCTCTTTCTTCTTCTTCGTACAAACTGAAAAATTCTTTAACCCAGCACAAATTCATTATAGTTTTCGTATTTTATGAATCAAAAAACTCATTTATCTTTAACGCCCCCGAATCCCCACGAAGGGGCGCTGCCCCCTCGACCCCCGTTTCGTTGCGCACAATCTTGATTTTCGAATCCAAAGTATATTGTCGGAGCTGTTGAAGAAGACGATGACATTTTTGAAACAATATTTCGAAAAATGGTCTTTTGCGGTTAAAAAAAATAGTGGACTTTTGGGGTTAAAAACTTTAAAAAAGGGATCGACTAGAATTTTCTCCAAAAATATTTTATTTCAACAAATAAAGATATGTTATTATGGAGACACTCATAAAAGACAGCTAAAAATAAATTTAAGTAACTGAAAATTTTGAATATGGTCTTTATTTATTGGAATAATTACAAGCCGGTACATTTTTTAAAACATGTTTTCAAATCAATCCAGTTATTTTTTAGACATATCTTTTAGATACATTTTTTGGATAAAAATACATTACTGCCCCCAATTAACATCATTCTCTTCATTTCAATTCCTCCCTTCGAGACTCAACACCGAAGACTTTTTTGCAATTCCTCTCGACCCATGTGGTTACTACTATGAATGCCATCGAACAGTTGCTATTTCCACTATTCATGTAATCCCTTTAAGATGGGTTTAGCTATGCAAAGCTTTGAAGCAAGGGTATGACTTGAAAGTTGTGCATGGACGTAGAGACCTTCTCGATACAAATTGGCATCAAGCCTTTGAGCCTACCGGTTTTCGTGGCCTCCGCATGCTTCCACGATGACGACGGCGGACTTGATTCGCCAAAGCCAGATGGAGGTAAAGCGGTACTACGGCCGTGAAGAAAGGAGCTGGCGATGAAGTGTTGGATAGGTGGTGGGTCTCTTTCTATCACACAGAAAGGAGGCTAGCAAATGTTGGGTCTCCTGTGTCAATTCTTTTCCCATAGCCATTGGAGCCGAGAGCGATGATGAGGAAGCTGAAGAAATAAGTGGCCAGGTGGTAGCGTATGAGATATTGCAATGATTCTAGCTTTTCCTTTGTATTTGTCATGGTTTTTGGTGTTTTCCTTGTATTCTAGTAATTAGCTTTTCCTTGTATTTGTCTAGTATTTGCAAGGAATGGGTAAAACTGAAAATAAGTAATGGAGTATTTGAAATGTTTGAAATGTAAGACATTATTAATAATTCTCCATAGAAAAAGGAAAGAAAATTAATTCTTTTTGAAAGAATGCAAACCTCAAGGGTTCAGAGAGGTTACTTCTTCATCTCCTTCATCGCATTTCTTCTTGATTTTCTATTTAACAACATTATTGTCCTTTGTTATCGAGGCACATAAGGTTGACATTTGGTAAGAGTTCAAGTTCAAAGTCGGGTTTGACGCTTTCTCCGTTAGTTTCCGCTAATTTAAGTAGAGCACCTAACTAAGGTAATCCTTTAATCGAGCATAATCTCGCTGGCCCCGATGAATTACGACCCACAAAGATATCAAATCAAGCTCGACGAGCTCTACAAGATTCACCTTCTCTGATTTACCCCGATGAACTCTTCATTTTAGCCCAAAAACGCTGTTTAAGTACTCAAGTATGGCCTTTGAAGTTTTCGGAGCTAATTTTTTTTGTTTAAGACTTTTCCTTTTGGTTTGGATTGTTAGGGCATATAAATATTCTGTATTGAACATTATTTGGGTAGTTTTAATAAAATTTGATTTTTTTGCTTTTGCTTGCAAGAACCCGTAAGCCGTCATAGTTCGTTCTAAGGAATTTCGAAAGAGTTTCTATTTGGATTGCTTTTCAAAATATCACAAAATCCATCCCGATGTCGGCTTGGAATCGAGTTTTTGGATTAATTTGGCACGTGATAATACTGGCTGTCGCATCCCGATGGCATGGCATCGAAGCTTCGATTGATTTGCCCTTCCAAAAAATTCCAATGGCTCGATTTGACCCCTATGCCAACAAATGGCACTGAAGTTTCGGATTGATTTTTCACAATGTATCCCGATGCCAAAGACTTGGCACGAGTTTCTAGATTGATTTTGGTCCTCCAAAATACTATTAAATGTATCCTCGATGCCAAGACTTGGCATGAGTTTGATTAGTTTTGCCCCTCCAAAATCAAGCTCAAATTTATCCTCGATGCCGTGGCTTCGCACGAGGTTCTTGACACTCCGTTCTCCAAAAATACTATCAACGCATCCCGATGCCAAAGACTCGCAGACGTGGCAAGCCGGGATTATTCATGCATCCCGATGCCAGGCTTGGCATCGAGTTTCGATTGATTGTCCAATGCATGCCCCGATGCCAATGATTGGCATCGAGTTTCGGATTGGATTTGGTCCGCATAATGCCTCCATCGCATCCCGATGCCGCCACTTGGC